>SMGU01002423.1:0-10652 GCA_004348175.1 Puccinia novopanici | reverse complement strand
TTCTGCATCCAGTGGAGTGCGTTGCTATTTTCTTTATTAATACCGACGTCGCTGATGAAACAAGGAATTCTCGATTTGTTGGACGAAGCAAAAACGACAGTAGATGAGGAGTTATAAGGTATTAAAAGTGCTGCATTGTTGAGAAGATGGGTATTAAAAGTGCTGCCATTGTTGAGAAGACTGGTCGGTGTCGTTTTGGGGATATTGTTGAGAAAAACAGAAAAATTACTTGAAATCATTCAAGTTCGATTGTATTTTTATTTCGTTCGTAACACACCCAGGAACAATGTTTTGGTCATGAGTTAATACTGGACCATCCCCGCCATGGTTATCTCGCTGACAGCGCTGAAGACTAACCAAGTAAATTGCAGCTTCTTAGCAGAAAACTGCAAGGAAACTTGATGCCAAAGGCTATAGGGATCAAAGTTTCATGTCTGTTCTTCCAGGTCTCTATGGCCATGAGTCTGCTCCTTTCAGTCGATTTGTGGTAGAAGATTTGTCTTTCCTATCCTATCAGCTGTAAGCTTTGTGAAGGTTCAAAGGTCAAGGTGACAAGCTCGTAAAGATTTCTGGTTAGAGGGATTGCTAAGAAAGAAGTATTGAATTGACTGGGAGAGCAAGAACATACCAATTGAGAGATGGGCCGATTGCTTGTATTGCACACAAGGCAGAAGAGGGAATGATCTTGAGAGCAATGAATACAAAGCTTATCCTAGGAATAACTTGCGGTAAGATGAGTATTTATATATCCACAAGTTCATCAGTTTCGTGAGCATTTTTACTCGTTACACCAGCGTTAATTTGTGGATCAATCCGACAGATTGTTTTGTGTATACAAAAAAAAGTGAAATTAAAGAGGCCAGAGGGTTCCAATAACCG
Organism: Puccinia novopanici; assembly: GCA_004348175.1. Taxonomy (NCBI): domain Eukaryota; kingdom Fungi; phylum Basidiomycota; class Pucciniomycetes; order Pucciniales; family Pucciniaceae; genus Puccinia; species Puccinia novopanici. The sequence goes on along the minus strand of SMGU01002423.1, from coordinate 9,773 downwards.
CAAGAAAACAAAGTCAGGGATTATCTTCGCAAAGCTTTGCAATGAATGGCGGTCGATGGGAGCTTGGTTCCCAGTCCTTGCCTGGTTCAAGATGATGAATATTGATTGTGCAAATGGGCAAGATGTAGAGAGCAGAGAGCCAGTCGCTTCTCCTGTCATCGGCTGTGCGATGGGAGGATCTACTGTTGGCAAGCGAGGATGCGCATTTCGGGAGAAATGGCCTCCAGAAATAAATGTACTTCTTTTCTTTTCTTTTCTTGAGTCTGCAGACAGGAGAATTTCGGTTTCTGGCCACCCGGCATAGTTGGGAACGACAGAGTAAACCTGCCATCGGGCTCTTTAGTCAATGGTTTTTCTTTTGCTACGTCTTCTCTCGACTCGAGCCGATAGCTCCGCAAAATGATGTGTGTTATAACGGCTCCCTCGTCAACCTTCCTATTACGATGTCATCGCAGCGGTCAAAGGGGAGGGAGGGGCTGGTAACTGCAGATCGGTTACGCAGCCAACTCTTCGCTTCCCCAGTCGGCTGCCCGATGCCGATTGCGAGCATATTTGTGCGTTGGGCACTGTTGACTCTGCTTTACCCCTCACCATTGAGTATCGAAGCAGAAGCCAAAGTATTAAGAACAGGAACTGCTCAAAAAAAAAAAAAACAGTCAAGGCAACAACTCTGGGTGCACATTGGTAGTCCACTTGAATAAGGAACCGCACTCACCGAGGTCTAACCCTCACCTAAGTAGACTGAGCCACACTATTGGGATGCATATATGTATGTTTTTCTTGAAAAATGTTGGACATTCTTGCTCTTCTCATTCTGAATGTTTATGATTCACCTTCGGGACTGAAGGACTGAAAAAACAGTGTAGAATATTGATTCCTCCCTTCTGATCAATGCCCTGGAGTAGTGAAGAATCCATTCCATCAATATTACACCCTCCAGCAGATTGCATAGTCTTCCTTGCTAAGATGTTAAGCTTTGTGAGAAAAATGCATTAAGCGGACTCATTTCTGGTCTCCATACTTTTACATAGCTCTATTGAAAGTGTAGAAGGGTATGAAGAAGTCTTAGGTGGACTCATTTATGGGTCCATAATAGTACCCTAAGTAATCCTCCATACTTTTCCATACTTGGCATAGAGCTATACAAAAGTATGGAGACTTGAAAAATCCAGAAATGAGTCCACCTATATAACAAGATAAATTTTTTCTGCAAGTATTGTGCATAATTAGCTAGTGAGGATCTAGCTTAACCCAGGCCCCACCTTTGGGACTCCCAAAGCAAGCCTTCAAAGGAGGAGCTTTCAGCTTAAGTTGGAAATTTGGTGTGAGCGGTTTGAGTATTGGGGTCATTTTTTGACCCTTTTTCTTTTCAATCTAATTCTGTTTCCCCCAGATGTCTCCCAAAGACAAGGTGAGCAGGACCAAACAGCTTACCCTCTCAGATTTTTTGTTGTATATTTTTATTTACTCAACCTTGTAAAGACCTTGTTTTCCAAGGCTTGCAATCTCTTGTTTCCTTTTGATCGTCCATTCCATAATAGGATGTACTAAGAAGACCAATCTCTGGTTGTGATCCCAATTGACACAAATTTCAACTTGATGGCATGCAATATTCCATAAAAATCCATAATGAGGTGGTGTACAGACACTGGACCAAGACCAAAATTTGAATAGATTAAGAGGCTTGGAAAACAAGACTCCCAAGAATTAGTCCAGTGACTCCCAGGATGTTGCGGACGTCAATTTTGGGAGTTGTTGTCTCAATTCCTTGTGCTGCTGTGGGAGTCGTTGCACTAAAACTCCTAGAGGAGTCGAAAAATAACAAAAAAAAGAATAAATTCTATGTCATGTAATACAAGCCAACAAAAAAAACTGGGAGACCTTTAGAGGTTCCACAATGCCTCTTTCCCCCTACACACAAAGCTTCTGAATGAATGCCCCCAAGGGCCTTCAATTTTTCTTTAAAAAAAAAGAGCATGACACCTTAATTGAATTTAAATAAATTTCTGGCCTTAAAGAATGCACCAATCTGATTACAGATGTGTACAGATGTTTTGGGCCAAATATTACTGACTCCTTGTGGTGCACATAAATTTTGGATGGGTGCCACAAAGGTCCTAAATAATTTAAGAAGTGAGTATAACCCCTTAATAATATTCTAAAAACTTATTGGTCTGAGAAAATTTACCAATTCAATCACAGATCTGTAGAAATATTTTGGATTAATCCCCTCCAACAAGGGCCTGAATGTAAACATCCAAAAGGTGATGTTAACATCACCAGCTAGGCTAAACATTTAGTTTGTAAATAAAAAATAAAACAAATTCAGGGGCAAGTCCACTTGCTGTGTGCTTGTTTTTTTTTTTTTTTTTTTTTTTTTTTTTTTTTTTTTTTTTTTTTTGATTCTCCCAGTTTTTTTGTTGGGGCTTGTTTTACATGAAATAGAATTTATTCTATTTTTTGACTCCTCTAGGAGTTTTAGTGTGACAACTCCCATGGTGGCACAAGGAATTGGGACAATGACTCCCAAAATTGATGTCCGCAACGTCCTGGGAGTTGCTGGACTGACTAATTCTTGGGAGTCGTTTTCCCAAGCCTCTAGATTAAAATAAAAAAGCATGTGGTATGAAGTAGAGAGCCATCATGCCAGAGTAATTAGTACCATTCAGCATGCAAGAGCTCTAACTGCTGAATTGTTAAAAGAGGAATGCATAAAAATTAGAGAAAGATGGCCAACAAATGGGGAAAAATTTCTCACCAAAATCTAAGGACCACTCAGGCCAAAATTTGGACATTAGTCACAAGCCCCTCCTTTGGAGGTCACACTTTGCACCCACCCTCTGATTTGGAGGCACTGGTGTTAAGCTAGAGTGAGCATGGGCCCCTGACCAAATGGGTACAACTAAGAACAAAAGAGAACCACACTTTTACAGTCTCAAACCCTACTTCAAAAGGTCAAAGTGCTAACATTGGCTCAGGTCATTTCCAATTTTTGCTAAAAAGTAAAGCAAAGAAAATTCAGTACTACAAAAAAAAGGGTTCACTCCTTTTTCAAATCAGGCCCAAACTGGATATCAAAATTCAAGTAGCTTGATTTGAATTTATATGAGATATTCTCTACTTTTTTTTTTTTTTTTTTGATGATTATCTGGATAATTGAATAATCAAGCTATGTTTGTTAGTGTCTTATGACACACATAATATTTTATGCAAAAAATATCCAATTTACCAATTACTATGGCTTATTAATAACAGTTGAAAGTGAGGGAATTTGGGTGGACATGATGGCATATGTGTAGGGTTTCAAGTGATGTTGAGTGACCTGCTTGTAGTTACCATATGATTGTAAGGAGTTATGCTTCTACTAAGCCTATCAGTCCTACTTATCTGCCAGTATTTGTCTCCTCTGATTACTTACTGAAATTGATTAACACTGGCTCCCGGGGTTCGGGACGGGTGGTTGCCCTTGACCCATTCCCCACATCCGAAGCCACCCGGGGTTTGGGGGTTCACCCAGGTGGTCTCAAAAAGTATAAAAAAATACAAAAAATAAAAAATACAAAAACTGAAAAAAAAGAAGAAAAATCTGGTATACACACCAGCTTGATGCAAAAGGAAGTTTTAAACAAGTCATAGAGTGAAAAATAACACAAATGAATTGCATCCAGGTCAAAAACAACCTGTATGCACTTGATTTAGCCTGATTATTCTCCATCCCAAACCACCCACGGGTCCGGGGTACCTCTGCCTCATCCCGACCACCCGCACCCGGGGTGTACACCCGGGTGAATCACCCGGGGGTGCCAAACGGGAGCCAGCGTTAAAATTGATAACTAATTAATTCTCACAAGTCATTTCTTCACGTGAGTCTGGAATCTACTGCAGCCTCAGTCCCTTTATCCCTCAACAAGTGAAATGTCACAAAATTTGACATATTACACCCATCATATCATGCTAAAAAACATGGCCTCAAAAAACACACATCAAGAAAACCGAATTTACTGTTGATTTAAACCCAGTAGATCTGGGCTACACCCAACCCAGTTGGAATCAGTTAAAATCAACATAAATACATGGTATCTAGGTTAAATCAGTTCACCTTAACCAACATTGGATAGGATGAGTGCAGCCCAGATGAACTATGATTAACCCAACCAACTTTTTGATTTTCAGACAGTGAAAACACAGTACTATGGAAGAAAACTTAACAATAGAAAACAAGCAAGTATCAGAAAAGCTTACACATCTGATCTCAGCATAGCTAATCTGGGAGCAATAAAACCTAGTGATCTGATATCAATTTTTTTGATATTATTCCAGGAAACCTCAGGTTTATATTGGCTCATTTGATTCTGAAAAATATGAAACAGGTTGAATTCAACATATTTAATTGGGATGAGATCACAACCAATTAAAGTTATGAGGAAGTAGGAGATGAAAGGAAATAAAAGCATGTTTTCCTCCCCAGGAGAAGCACTATGCCACCATTCTTTATGTCCAAAAAGAGGTAGTGTAGTTGACCACTTCCTCAAGAACTGTAGTGTTTCATGTGTTATGCTGTGCTGCAGCACTTTTACTATTAGCAGTGTTTTTTCCACTAACAGGCACCATTCCGCAATGTAGCAAGTACATTTGTTGGGCTTGCTCAAGTAGCATGAATGTGTTTTCACTAAAAGCTGATGAAAAAAAAAATGTTCTACTCTGTTAGAAAAAAGATGCTATGCTATTGCTAACATCATTCTAGCTGGCCCAGTGGTTCCAGGAGTTATTTTCAAAAGATGGATCTGTGATTTGATCCATTTAATCTCAGGAAAGTTCGAGCTTCTTAGCACATTGAGAGGGAGGTTAGTTGTATTAATTCTTGATTATCACTGCTTTCAATACCCTGATGGGTATTGAAGCTGGATCTGCTTATCTGGAGAAACCTTTGCCTGGCTGGTGCCACTCCTGACAGATGTATATTTCAAGCAATCAAATCCAATCAGTGTTCTAGTCCCAGGGGAAATTTGGGCTCACTGGCTGACCAGTGATATCTTGAAGCCAATGTGAGCTTTTCTACTTGGTCAGCCAGTGACTCCAGATTTCCCACAGTGAAAGAAACTGCTTGGACTGGCTGAGCCGTTATTTGAATCAGCACATCACGTGGCGCCAAAAGCTTTATACCCAAAAGGATAGAGACAGGAGAGGAGAATCTGTCCCTCATTGAACTACACCGGAATTGATTGATTCGATACAATTCTGTCCCTCCCTCCTAAAGAAATTATCAAGATGACAGACAGAAGAGGACAGATACAAAAAACAATAGTCTTTCAGCCGTAGAAGGGATGACCGTGCCCGAACTGATGGCCCGAGTTGAAAGGGTTAGAATTGAGTCCGGACTTTTGAATCAGATTTGTATGCAACTTATTCAACTCAGAGTTCCACCGCTCCAATGCTTTGTAATGCCGGCTTTCAATTTCAGAACTAGAATAAAGTTGTGTTAAGAAAAAAAAACAGAAAGAGGTAAGTTATTTTCTGTTTTATCACTTGTGTAGACAAGAATCGATGACTTACTCGTCATCCAGTTCAAGCACTCCATTCACTTGGTCCAGCTTCCCTGATATCTTCTCATCCAGGATCAAAAGCAGCATGATTTCTTCAACCTCATCGTCTGAAATTTTCAATTGCTATATAACGTTAAAGCAGGTGCCGCAGGTCAGAGAAAGACGGCAGGTGGTGCGGAAAAAGAATGAGGAAAACAAAAATGCTGACCCGCGCTACATGAGCAATTTCAATTCTGTTGTAGGACTGGAGGCTTGCCAGAATCCATTGCGTCCGAAGCGAGGTTAAGACATCCTGTATGTAGTTGGCAATGAACGGATCATCGAGAATCGTAGCTCTGTTATCTACAAAACGCCATTGGTTAGTTTGAATCTCCAAAAGCCTGAGACGCATCAATAAAGATGCAGAAGCTCCATTTTCTCGAGTCTCTTAGATTACTTACTCTTAATGATTTTCTCAGCTTCATGGACATCTTGTCGTTGATAAGCCGCCACCAAATTAGTCATTGCCACGATTTGGGGATCTTGTTTGTATCTAAATTATATGTCAGTCAAATCAAACAACACGTGACGTGGGTTCAGCATGATGATGAGCAAGGGGATGAGTTGAGGAAACTCGAGAGACCAACGGTTTGGTTTCCTGAGAATCAAAGGGGTCAATTCCACTGTTCATGAGCATGTGGGCAAGTACCAAATATTTCAATGAGGATATTCGTTGCGGGGAGCCCGCTTCATCGTAGTTTTTGAATGCCTCGAAAAAATCGTACTGTGCATCTGTCCAATTTTCTATACATATTTACGTATGTAAGATGCGTGTTGAATGTTTACATTAGCTGTGTTTCTCTGGTTATAGTGAAGCACAAAGAGTCAAAGCTGACTTTCAGACATATGCATCTTGCCACCACACTCTCTTATGATGCCCATGATTTTGGGATGGGGATGGTTGATTTGACTGTCAGGGTTTGATCGTAAATTTCCTGCGTCCCAAGAGAAGAAACAAGGACAAGTGAATTGGTGGGTATTGAGAGGAGTGTAATGATCATGTGTTACCCTTAATTTCTTGTTTTCTTTTCGATCAGTGTACATCTGAATTTCGAGCGCCAAGACTTCAAGTAAGAGTGTTCCGATCGAGTTGTCGCCTTCAAAGCTTTCGATTTTTTGATTAGATGCTACATTAGGCGCGTTGATAGCCATGCGTAACTTTTGAATGACCTGGAGAGCATTTGGATTGTCAATAGGAAAACGAAATTGCATTTTTTTTTTTGGAATTGTGGATCCGGATGATGAGCAAACAAACTTGTTCAAGCCTGGTATATTCCTTCCTATCCATCCAAATCTTGGCCAACTTCAAGTCGATTTTGACGTTCAACCTCTTAAGGAAAACAAGGCATTTGGCAAGAAAAAGGAAATCGCGCGTCAGTTGAGGACAGGATCCATAAGAGAGAGTGGGAACTGACATCATTTTTGGCGGCTTGTAAAGCGTTCTGGGTGACCTCATACCATTGTTGCATTAGTGAGGTATCTAGATCCTGAGCGAGACCAACATAGTCTAAGATTCCATTGATCGCTTTTTCCGCTGCGTTTCTGGTAACGGCACTTTGGCAGTAATCCAATAATTCGGTATATGTCTAGCATTAATTTTTTGAGTGAAAAACGCTTGGGTCAGAGTTCAAACACCTGTAGAATGTACCGGGAAGGAGCTCAACTTTGAGAGCATCTTGATAATTTCCCCTGTGAAAGTTCAACTTTGTACTCTGTTTGAGAGCCTTGAAGCCCCACTCGGCCTTTGGGTTTTCAGTCTCCACGATCGATCTCCAGTCGGCGAGGGCTTTCTCTGGATTATCGGACTTGTAGTTTTTGGCTTGGTAGTATTTATTCTCCATGTCCGTGTCCACATCTTCCTGGTCATCATCCTCATAATCAAAATCGTACTCCTGTGGTGGCAGCAACAGCAACAAAGTCAGATGAGCCTCTCTGACTCGTTTTCGGTCTTTTTTTCTTTTCCTTCACCTCACCTCATCCCCACCTAGGTCCCATACGAAGCACGAGAAGAAGCGGACGCGAGTTTCGAATAAGGGCCCAAGTATGTGTTATTTTTGTTAGACAAAATTGAAACGCGAACCTTCGTCCATCACTGAAATTAAAAATTAGTCATGGGAATTACAGACAGGTTGTTCAAGGGAGCTGACTCACTAAACTCCTCGTCGTCCGACATCTTTGAGAATGAAGCAGTCGTTTGTAGTCTGAGGTTTCCTTCCTCCAGCGGCTGTTGACCAAGCGAATGTTTTTAGTTAGTGTTGAGTGCAAAAGTCCAAAACCATGCCGAAAACCAGATTTAGTTTCTTTTCCAGTCACAGTGGGCTGAAGCTCAGTCAACAGAAAACGGAAACAAAACGGCACGATGAGCTCAGAAGTTGTCAATTACCAGGACGATCCAATCCCACTCCCCTCACTCGCATGTTGGCCCTGGGGATCGAAGGCTCAGGTGAGTCCGATGTGCCGATGATGTGAGTGAGGTACGGGCAAGAGGCGCTTGTCTCGCTCCGGTAGCTTAAAACTGACTTGTGCATGTTCTGAACCCATAGCAAACAAACTGGGCGTCGGGGTGATCGAACATCTTCCGAGCGGGCAGATCAACGTGCTTTCCAACTTGCGCAAGACCTATGTCACCCCGCCAGGACACGGCTTCCAACCCGGTGAGACCGCCAAGCACCATCGGGATCACATCATCGACTTGGTCCGTCGCGCCGTCAAGCAGGCCGGCTTGGAACTCTCTCAGCTGGATTGTATCTGCTACACGCGGGGACCCGGGATGGGATCGCCGCTCCAAACCTGCGCACTGGTGGCACGGGCCTTATCGTTGCTCCATCAGATACCCTTGGTGGGCGTGAACCATTGTGTGGGCCACATCGAGATGGGCAGATTGATCACGCAATCTATCAACCCCATCATCCTCTACGTCTCGGGCGGCAACACCCAGATCCTCGCCTACTCGCATCAGCGCTACCGCATCTTTGGCGAAACCTTGGATATTGCAGTCGGCAACTGTCTCGACCGTTTTGCGCGTGTTATCGGCCTCTCAAATGACCCCAGTCCCGGATTCAACATTGAACAAGCCGCCAAACGCGGCCGAAAATTCCTTCCCTTGCCCTACACCACCAAGGGCATGGATATCTCTCTCGGTGGCATCCTCACCAAAGCGGAAGAATACACCAAGAACACCTCCAAATTTAGGGCCCATCTCGACCTCCCGGATCCCGATGGCCAGCTCTATACCGCCGATGATCTTTGTTTCTCACTCCAGGAGACGGTGTTTGCAATGCTGGTAGAAATCACGGAGCGCGCCATGGCCCATGTGGGTGCCACCGAGGTCTTGATCGTGGGCGGCGTGGGCTGCAATGAACGCTTACAAGAGATGATGAAGATCATGACCGGGAACGTAACGGCAGGATATTTGCCACTGATGAAAGGTTTTGCATCGATAATGGTATCATGATTGCTCATACTGGTCTACTCCAGTTCAGGATGGGCTTCACGACCCCAATTGAAAAAAGCTCTTGCACTCAAAGGTCAGTACTCATTCACGTCCTTTGACTCGGGATTGACTCAACTCTTCTTTTCTTCATCAATTCAGGTTTCGCACGGATGAGGTGCTGGTGGATTGGAGGCAATGAATCACATAGCCAGCTTGGTGTAGCTTTGTCGATTTCTTTACCTTCAGAAATGTGCGTTCTGCAATTCAAACCCTAGCATATACCTTCACCCCTTGTTCCACGTAAGTGAATTGAATCCGTTAGAGAGTTTACTGGTTTTGCATCTCAAGAGTAAACAATATACTATTTGTGTATTGATGTGTAAAGGATTTTTTTAAGGTGCTACCGGCGCAAACCCCGCAGGTTTCTGTTGCGTCGGTGTGACATCCCGTCAGTACAACGGCATGCACATGGCCGCCGACCAGAGACATGATATATGTATATATATATGTATATACACGTGAGTTTTGCGGACGTGTATTCAAGAAGGGAAGGGAAGAGATGTAGATACTTCCGAGAAGAAAGGATATGTTTGGAGGCGATTCTCCTGTTAGTAATTTTATATTCAAGAGGAACGATGAGTGATCAAGAAGCGATGGATTCGGTTGAAGAAGCGAGGAGAGTGACGGGGATTCGAGTTGGAGTTGATTTTATCCAAGATTTCCTGTTCGATTTGGGCGTCATTGAACTGTTCGCCACG
>SMGU01002420.1:0-41295 GCA_004348175.1 Puccinia novopanici | reverse complement strand
AGAGAGAGAGAGAGGATCGATTAAAAGGGGCTTGGTTTTGCAGGCCAAGAACACCGCCGGAAAGCGGGTATATAAAGGCGACACAAGACGGCGGGGTCCACACATCCAGAGTACGCTTCCCTCGCACGCCCCCTCATTCATCGAGACCCATCCAGGCGACCAGAGAGAGAGAGAGAGCGCAAGACGAGCCGGCGGAGCCAGGTGGACGAGGAATTGCAAAGCGAGATGAACGGCCCGATAGGGACGGTGATGCAGCTCCTAGTCGCGGGGCTGCTGCTGCTACAACACAGCGCGAGTAGTTGGCCGGTGTCCGGGGCGGAGAAGCCGGCGTCTTGTCCGGCGGCGACGGTGCCGGAATCGACGACGCTGAAGGACGCGATGAATGGTACGAGAGCGTGTCTGTGCTGCTGGCTTGGGTGCGGGAGCGAGATGGGGCTGACGGGGCTTGATGGACTGTGAGAGACAGCGTTTGCGGTGGGCGAAGTAGTGCCGGACCTCTTACCGCGATTCAGTCCGGTGGCGACGCTACGAGTTGAGTGCAGGAGGCGCTCTAATTAAAGAAGGGACTCTTGACATCGGGTTGCTGACGAACAGAGGTTCGATGCCACAGTTACTCTACCATCCGAACCCCTTCGGCACCGTGTTCTTCCCCGGCCAACGGGTCCCGGAGGAGCTGACCAAGGCCCAGCCGGAGATGCGTCTGCGGCCGCCGCCCGACCTGCCCGTATCCCCCCTGCTGTCCGTCGACTCGGAGTACACCCTCGTCGTGGTGGACCCGGACGTGCCGAGCCGGATCAACGCCACCTCCGGGTATATCCACTCGCTGCCCTTCCGCGTCCGTCTGCTGATCAGTCTCTCCCGTCTCCTCCTGTTGTGTGTTCCAGCGCCTTCCTCAACATGCTCGCCACGGGCGTCAAACTGGTCCCCAATCCGCCGTACTTCGACCTCACCTTCCCCGCCCGTCCGTTACGCCCATACGTGCCCCCGAGGCCCGCCGAAGCGAGCGGCTTCCATCGCTACACTTTCCTGCTCTACCACGGCCTCCCCTCCCCGCAATCCGTCGCTAACTTCCACACCAGATTCCCCTCCCGTTTTCGCTTCAACTTGCGCGCCTTCGTCGCCGACGCCGCGCTCTGTTCGTCCCCCCTTCACGCCTCCTCCTCTCTCTCTCCCTCTTTCCCCGCTTATCCTTCTCTATCCTCCCCCCCCAGGTGACCCTATCGCGGCCATCTTCATGTTCACGGAAAACTCGAACGACGAAGCGGACCTCCCATAATCTCTCTCTCATGTAGAGTATCCGTATGTCTCCTGCTTGACCGCCTCCAAGGTGTTTTTTAAAAAAGAAAGTCCCCTCTCCGTTTCTCCATGTTATATTTCCCTATTGTCAGACGTATCTCTCTTGCACCACGAGAAGAAGGCTTTTGGAGGCAGACCACAGGTGCGTCGCTGGAACGTCGCAATGAGTCACACCGGTCTGAGGGATGCTAGGCGCAGAGTGTGGTGATGGCGCGGCAGCAGCGCGGAGCGCCGACACGGTGATTCTGCTGCAGAAGGACTGAGACGGACGATGCTCTCCATGTTTTTGTCTCTGAGTGGTTTGACTGGTGACGAAAGGAGGGGGAGGAACAGCGGCAGCTAGATGGAAAGCAGGGAAAGGAGACACCCGCATCTGAGAGAGCACGAGATGGGGCCAGAAAAGAGTGCCCGGCGGGGGTGGACGATGAAGCGTCTATCGAAAAAGACGCAGAAAAAGTACGAAGCAGCGTTGGTTAAAAAAAACCCAGGGGAGAGGACGACAAGTATGTAGGTCTCGTGCTAGTGCCAGCCGTCGGCCTCGCCCGCTCGACGCTGACTGCCGAAGAACTCTTCCAAGCCTGTGTACACATTGTGTCCGACACGCTTCGTCGAGGTGCCGCCTGACCCAAACACAGAGCGGGTTCGTGGACGGATCGAGATGGCTGTGGAGGCCTTAAGGGTCGAGAAAGACGAAAGAATAAATTGCTCAGCAGATGGGAAGAAGTGGGGGGGAGAGAGAGATACAAGAGGAAAAGAAGAAGCCAATAAGTAGGGGAGTGAGAGGAATTAATCGTTGACGAGGAAGCCGACGAGACAGACATCGAGCATAGCGTCGACGCTGATCCAAGCGTGGGTTTTCATGAAGAGCTCGGAGCCGTCCTTGCCGGCGACGCGCAAGAGTTCGCGGGCGCCGCCGGGATGGAAGTCGAGGTACGGCGTCATGTTGTACACCTTCCCGTGGAAGCAGGACCAGGCATCGTCCTTGGTCTTGTGTTGGCCCAACTCGGCGCGCGTGATCCGTCGCAGACTCGTCACCGATTCTCCCTGCAAACATGGGCGCGGCTTTCTTCAATTTCTTTTTTGTTCTCTCTGGGGGAGTTAAGATCACCACCCACTCTCAAGTTCGCCCCGCTCGTCTTCAGTCTGGCCCAATCCAACTGACTGAACCCGGGCTTGAGCTGGGTTTTTTTCCGGGGTTGAGGGGGTTTGCGACGGGTGGCATGGGGCAGAGGAAGGGAGTCGTCGTCTCTGTTTCCCGAGCCAGTCTCTTCCTCCTCGTCCTCCTGCTCTTCCGGATCGTCGATGTCGGGGGAATGGACTCGGAGAGTGGGCGCGGCGCGTTGGATCGAGTCTTGTGCGGGGAACAGCGGCGGCTCGTCGTCTTCCTTCGTTCGTGGCTCTTCCTGCTGCCCCTGCTGTGGACTGCTCTTTCCGGTGAATCCGAGAAACGAAAACATAGGGTTGAGTCTGTTGTTGTTGTTGTTGTTGTTGGTTCCTGTTGACCCGTCTCCATGCTGTTGTGCTCTTTCCCGGCAGTTCTTCTCCTGAAGAGCACAGCCCCCCTTCTTCAGTGGCTGTTGACCATGCGACAGCCCTGTGACACTTAAGTCTTCTGACTGTCGAACCAGCACAACCAAAGCCCAAGTGAACACGAAGCGATCTCGTACGGATAAGTATGATGGCCACCATCCGAGTCCTCTCATCAACCTGGCTACTCGTCAGCGCCACCATCGCAGGAAACCAGGCAGCTGAGGTGCATGTCGACAAGCTCTTCACCCCCCCGTCGTGTCTGCTCACCTCTCAACTCAACGACCGTCTAGCGTAAATCCCTTCCTCACTACTACTACTCTTTTGACAAACTCTTTTTTCTTGTTTGTTTTTTCTCATTTTCATCAAGCTTGTAGGGTCACCTATGTGGGCACGTTCACAGATAATGGGAAGCAGTTTGACGCGTCTCAGGACCCCTCACAGTGTGTCTCTCCCGTTGTTGTTGTTTTTTTTCTGCACACGAGAAAGGTGATGTTCCTGATGCACGGGGTCCATACATACATAGTCCGTTCTTATTCGTGCTTGGGGTAGGAGAAGTGATTAAAGTGAGTCTCTCTCCTTCCCCAGCCCAGTCCAGAAACAAGCTTGGGGACTGGTTGACTGCGCCTGTCTTGTTAGGGCTGGGACCAAGGCCTGATCGGGTACGCCTCGACCGACTCTCCTTCTCATCCTTCTCTGGCCAGCTTATCCCTCTCTGTGTGTGCGTGTATCTGCGGAACAAATAAAAAAGGATGTGCGAAGGCGAGAAGAGGCGGCTGGATATCCCCGCCGAGTTGGCTTACGGACATGGCGGTGGTGTGTCATCTCTCTCTTCTTTTTCTTTCTTTCCAAACCCCATGGAATACTGTTTTTTTTTTTTTTTTGAAAAGATAACGATTTTTGTTCTTGAATGGAATGTCAGCCGGGGATGATATCCCGCCGGATGCGCCATTGACGTTCCACGTTGAAGTAAGTCCATCTTCTCTTGCACGCCTTCGGGAGAGCACATTTATGGCGCGACACGGTGCATGATGTTGTTGTGCGCTGGATACATACAAGGGAACGACAGCAGGCTCACTTGACATGGTTTTTTTGACGTGGGTGTTTGTGCAGCTGATCCAGATCCGAAACCGACGCTACGATCGGCGGCGCGTGAAGACGCTGGAGATCGGGACGACACGGGCGCCTGCGAGGTGTGGCGTGAAGAGCCAGAAAGGCGACCGACTGGCGTGAGTGTCGTTCCCCCCCTCCCTCCCTCTCAGAAGAGAAACGTTCTCTGGAGTTAAAGGCTTGCGGCTCTAGAGTCTTATACGTCGGCACTCTGAAATCCGACGGGCTCCAATTCGACGCCGTCAGGACTCCAGACACGTCAGTCTCTCTCTCTCTCTCACTTCTGCACACCCGTGTCGGAGGCCGTTCTCAACCATGCGTTCGCGAGGGCCGCCCTGCAGCCCTTTCGAATTCCTGCTCGGCGCCGGTGAGGTCATCCAGGCACGTGTCCCAGCTGACTCGACATTGTCCTTCAAACAACACCAAAACATGTTGACATTTTGAACACCCTTTTTTTGGATCCAAGGGATGGGAGCAGGGTCTAGAAGGGTGAGAGCCTGCCTGTATATCCGCAGACAGATCTTGCAGCCGTGTGGAGCCTGATCTGAGTCCCCGCGCAAAACAAAACCCCATGTTTGCTTCCTTCCACGCTTGACGCCGGGCCTTGGACATGGCTGCGTGTGTGTGTGTGTGTAGCATGTGCATTGGCGAACAAAGAAGGCTGGTAATCCCGGCGTCCATGGCGTATGGACATTCCGGGAACTCTGGCGGTTGAGTCCACCACTGCTTTCTTACCCCTCCCCAAATAAAAAAGGCAAGTATTGATGCTAATTTCCGCACGTATTACACGTCTTGATGCTCGCGTAGCCGACCCACCCATCCCACCGGATGCCGACTTGGTCTTTGATACTGCGGTGCGTCGTTCGTTCAGCTCCATGAAATCATGAGATGTTCATCTCAATATGGTCCGCGCGTGCAGTTCCTGGACATCCGAAACAAAGCAGTGCCCGACAAGCCTACGATCTCCAAGCGACCCAATGAGGATGAGGATGGTCAAGGACAATGGCTTTGGAGATGGACAGTCGTGGAAAGTCTGGGCTACATCCTGGAATGCCTTTTGGTCTTCTTTTGAAACCAACCAAGCCCTTGTACTCTCTCCTTATATCGCTGTGAAGCATCTGAGGTTCTGCAGCATGATCAAGTGGACAGTTATGAGTCTAGTGCGGTTTTATTTTGCGACTATCAATCAAAATTACGTGTCTAATGAGAGTTACTAGAAGTCTAAGGATGTAAGTTTGAGAAGGGATTGTATTTGTGTGAACCAGAGGCTGATAAAAAAAAAATCGAGGCCAACTTCAGCAAGTAAGCAAGAAGAGAGGGATCTAGATATATAGAAAGACACAAGTTCAAGAAAACAAAGCCTGAGACCGGCATTTAAGACTATCTATGCCCGTTTGGTTGGGCTGTTTTGGAATCAAGCACAGTTTGGGAAGGAGGAGGATTAAAGAGTGATGAGAGGACCTTGAGGAATTCTTGGGGCTGATCAGCCGGAAGCAGCTCGAACTGGAACGAGCAAAATATCCTATCGACCATCCCACCGACAGTGGGCCCCGGAAGGCCTTGAGCCACATCGCCTAATCGAGCAGGGATGCTCAAGGAGCTCCTGACAAACTCGTAGAGTGGTCGGGTACCTCCGAGATAATCGACCGTCTTATGGTCCAAGCCTTCGGTACGTAAACTGGCCAAGCAGTTAATGATCCGATCCGCCGACAAGCGCAAATAGCTCTCGACCGACCCGACAGGGATGGGTTTCTTCTCGCGTTCGAACGCTTCAACAATCACCGAAACTGTCGCCTCTACTCCCTCCTTCGTCCGATCTTCCGTGTCCAAGCTGGCCGTCAATTCCCGACGAGACCAAAATCGGTCAACGACCTGCATCAACATCCACTCCGTTGTGCTCGTCGAGAACGGTGTCCCAAAGCTCTCCATCACCGTCTGTGAAAATAATCCTTCCAGCATGTCCTTGAACCTGAGTTCAAACACCCTGAGGTCAAGCGCTTGACAGAGACAGTAGAGATGGCTAGCCATTAGCTAAGCAAGTCCGAAAACCCATTGGTCAACAATTGAGGCTTCTCCACTTTCCCCATAAGAAAAGAGCGAGATTTAATACATACCATCTTGAGGATCTCTATCGCTTCGAGTGTTTTCCTGGCACTGATAAAGGCCAATGAATTGATGGACTGGTTATGACCTTCGGCACTCTGAACATGGGTCGTCACGGGACTGGCGAGGTATTGAAGCTCGGAACAATAGGAAGCACAAGATGTATCGAGTCCCTTGGTATGATAGTTAGTGCTTGGCTCGTGTCCATTCAAACAAGAGGGCAACCCTTTATTCATGAAGGAGCTTGATCAAAAAAAACAAGGTGAGGATTAGTCTGGACATCGCTCTCGCGGGTAGTCAAGGGAAAAAGTGTGGATTACTCACTTGTTGAGCTCGGTCAGTTGAGCAAACATGATCTTACCAATTGCAGCAATGGCCAGACGTGTTTTCTCCATGGAAGTGGCTATAGAAGTGGCCTGGAAATTACCACCATGATGTAGGATACCATTTTCAACATCCACCAGAGCTGTGATAAACAATCCAAGTTCCAAGAAACAGAGGAAGAAAAAAAAACAATTAGCAGCGAATGATTGTGTATAGGCCGAGAAATGCATACGATTATCAGTGGTAGAGTTTAGTTCCTTGGCAATTGTCTGGTGCGCAACAAGCAAATCTTCTAATTGAGGTCCAACCCACTGTTTATTATTCTTTTGGTTAGCAACTGCCATGACTCAATATCTGCGGCTCTTCCAGAAGTTATTCAACGCACCTGAGGAGCTGTTCGCAGAGGATAACGATCCTGACGCAAGATTTGCTTAGCTTTTTCTCGCTCAAAATCATGCTCGGATAGGCGGTCACTGGGATCAAGCAATTTACTCGTCTGCAGCAATTGATAAATGTTCTTCGCCACTTCGACTTGTCCTTGATGTGGTCGAGCTGTCTGGTGGATGAAACTAAAGCAAAATAAACCAGTCCCAGGCGTGAGATGGACATCCCTCAAACTAAGAAGGAAAAGAAAAAACTGACGGATGGAAGGCCCCAATCTGGCCCACCATGGCCTCGACAGTCATGGCCGTCAAGACCTGGGAAAGCAAGCCGAGGATGTGGGTATGGAAGATGGCAATGGAGGCAGCTGCGGCACTGAAGGCGGTTCCATTGGCAATCGCCAACCCCTCCTTCGGACCGAGCACGAGGGGCGTGATTCCGTGTGCCTTCAAGCACTCTGCGCTACTCATGACCCTTGGTACCTCGAGACTGCGTTTTTATTTTTATTTTGCATCAGCATTTGAGGAGGGATTACTGTTGGGTTGGAAGAATAAATAGGAAATCAAGCCAATTAAGACTGACCTGCGATCGATGACGTAGACATCTGGGTGTGCGCATATGGCACCGGCCACGTAAGCAAGCTGCACGTCAGTTTGGGAGGAAGAGCGTTGATCGCAGTCAGCCGAGTAGGAGGGATGGCGGGATAAAAGAAAGCCATGCGAACCGGAGAAAGGTCACCAGAGGCGCTGACAGTCCCACGGAGAGGGACCAGTGGAGTGATTGAGCGGTTGAGTAGGTTAAGTAAGCCATTTAATAGCTCCAACCTGACTGCTGAATGACCTCTATAATAATCAGAAGAAATTAATGTGATGAGTCATTTAGAATGTGGCTGACCATATGTACAGACAGTACAGCAAAAAAAGAAAAAACGCTAACCTGGCCAGACCGTTGATTCTGATCAGGATGGCAGCCCTGACGATCGATTCTGGGATGATGTTGTGAGTCAGCGGTTGGGATGGATGGATGGGCGGCGTGAGTTGGTTGGCCACAGGGGCAGATTCAGCCCAGTGACGCCTGCCAGGAGATGCTCGACGATCGAAATCTGGAGTGCTTCGACATGATGCGTCCGGGTGTTGCGGCCGCTCCGAAGCCGGTAGTGACGCCGTAAGTACTCTGGTTGGTCTAGTGTCAGGCATGTCAATATTAGTTCCAACACGTGAAAATGATTTTTTTTTTCCTTATTTCCGCCTTTGCTTGAAATTAGGTTGAGGATGGCTTACCCGCTCGAGCATGAACCCGAGTGAGGTATTAATTCGATCGATCGTGCGTTCATCCTTAGTCAGCGCGAAAGCGACAATCGAGTTCTTGGACGGTTGAGTTGATATGGGGCTGAGTGTGGATTGGATGACTTTTCGATCGAGAGGGAATGGCCGTCAATGATGATGCTGATGGGGTTCTTGCAGACGGTATTAATACTGATGAGTGGGCTGATGAGCTTGTGGTGAGGGCAGACTGAGAGATAACTCGTGTCAGTGCACATGTCGCTGTATTTTGGTAATTTAAATAAAAATAAAGAAAGATAAAGAACTTCTGGTTCAGTTGAGTTCTCGGAAAGATTAGCACTCAACATGAACACGATCAGCAGAAGAGGCTGAAGACAATCGTTGTCGCTGTTGATCTGGGTCATGACGGTGGCTGAGCCTGTTATAATCAGTACTTTTTGAAGTTGAACTTGTGCCGAGAGGATCAAATTAACGGATGAAAAATCTCTGCTTTCGACAGCCTTCGATACTAGCCTTTCAACTATTATACGATACGATTCCAAGCTGCATAACTGGCCTCCTGTGCAACGTGTCCAGATCTGACTACTTATGGACGACACATAGGGGGATGAAATGTCCACATTGCTTGACCTTCTAGTCGCAAGGTCAACCAGAAGAATTTGCCGGCAGCTGGGACCCGGCCGATAAAATTGAGTGGAAGATTGTTGGACAAACCTCATCTTGTGAGATCATCAAGAGAGTATCTACAACTCACAGCTGATCTTTGCTGAGGGACGCGTTCGTGAAGGAAGCTGGTGCCAGTCCATCCCCTCCAGTGCAACGAGTGTGGAGAGTCCGCGGATACCGGAGCGATACGCTGCCGAGTCGGGACGGGCGTTGCCGCATGCCAGTACATCATCAACCACACCACAGTGCGCCCATGCGGCTCCGGCGGCGTGGTTATCTGACTTCCTCCCCGCCTCCTCGCAGGGGATTAGTCACCGGATCGCTGGAACCATCACACAGGAATGAAGATGCTCTTCCATGTGACAAATGAGCATTTCAATCTCTCGTGTGAATTCCTCGTATGGGATTTTAAATGCAGAAAAAAGGCCAGAATGCGGTACCGGACACCAAAATCGGTACATCCCCTCATGCCGCGTATGCGACCGGACCACTGCCAAGCGCGCCGTAGCAGCAGCTTGGGCCAACCGGCGAGAGAGACGACGGTGAGCTTGCTAGTTATTTTCTTCTCGTTCTGAACTGCCTTGCTGGGTCTGGAAGCCGGATGACAAGTCGACAACGGTTGTCCAGCGTCGCCCAGATACTGAATCCGCGCCCCCCCCCAAAACACCTTGGCCTTATCATGGCACTCGGTCATCTGGTTCGCGAGATTGGCTGGCTGCATTGGACGACACAAAAAAAATGGCTATCGCTGGGGATGGCTCTCTGTGGCCATGGCATGAAGCGTGGAATTGCGCAACCGTCTTGGGCAGCCTTTCCAGTCATGTACCAACCTGACCAACCATCCCGTCCAGCGGCAGTCACTCCTCTTCGCTGGCACTCTCTCATTCGAGAGACTCAACCTACAGTGTTTGTATAAGTAGGGTCCATCGACTCCCACTCTGCTCTATATTAGATAACCCCTCATCCCTTCATCAGTTGTCCCTCTTGAGCCGGCTCATCAGATTTTTGCCTGTATTAGTTTCTCCTATCCTCTCACTCGATAATCATCCCCAACCATCCTATATCCACTTTCCTCGACTCTCTCTCTCTCGTTCGGAAGATGGTGTACACACAGCTACTGATGAGCATTGTCGGATTAGCGTTGAGCATGACGGTGAGGGGGATGCCGACGCCGCAGTTTGGGGTGGTGGGACGAATGTTCATGGCGGGCAGTTTGGGAACAGCCAGTACGGGACGAATGGGTATGACCGGAACGGATTCAACACGGGTACCAGGGCGGACGGGAGCAGAGCGGGGGACAGTCCAGCTCCACCTCCTTCCAGCAGTCCTCCGGCACCAGCACCCAGTCCTCGGGCGGCGCCAGTCGCGAGTACGGCTCCGGTGGCGCCGCCGGCTTCGGCGCTAACGGCTTCGAAGCCAACGGCGCTAACAACTTCGGCAGTAATTACCTCGCCGGCTCCACCGCTCTGGCGGCGGGCTCGGGCTCGGTGGCCTCGCGGCGGCGTCAGTCCTCTCTCCACTTGCCTCTCGCTCTTATTCTATCCGCGAGCCTCACTGACTCTCTCTTTTCCCCTCCAGCTCGGCAACGGTGTAGGCCTCCCGTTGGTCCTCCTGGTCTAGGCCTGGGTGGTGGCCTTGGTGGCCTTGGTGGACGCTATTAATCTCTTCCCCGACCTCATCATACCACGTAGACATCCCCGCCCTCATCTTTCTGTCATCCCTCTGCATCTCTCTCTCTCTCCGAGTCTGCCTGACTTGCTTAATTTGTCTTCTCCTTCGTGCTGGCAAGACCAACATCTTTCTGTTTTCACCATTTTTTTCTTCCTTTCTTTCCTGAGTGCTTTTTTTGTGGCCCCTTGTGTTTGGTTTTACTGCGTACATTTTTTTCTGCACATCAAATTCACTGGGGATGGATTCCTCGATACAAGCTAAAATATGATGTCAAACCCAATGTGGGATCCAAGCTCGTGACCCAGCCAGGTAGAAAAGACCAACAAAAGCAGAACTACACAAGAGATAGCAAGGCGATATTTGAGAATAAAGGAAAAAAGTATGTACTGGTCAATAGACGACTTTAGCCAAGAGTTTCCAGCCGGGAGATTGGAGATGATCGGGGCTAGAGCGGGAGTCGAGTCTGGAGCCCAACCAGGTGGGAACGGAGTGATTGAGCTCGCCGACGATGTAATCAGAGATGATGACGGATGGGGTGTAAAGGACTTGGAAGCGAGTGGTAGCAGCTGTCTTGTTTCGATTTGTTTGAGGCTTGTGGGGATGATGGAGTCTGTTCGTGAGACAACTATTGAGAAAATGAAAGATCAGGACCACAAGACCCTTTTATGTAGTGAAAAATCATTGGAGAGGAGAGCGCACGAGGGAGAAGGGTCGATCAAGGGCCAGTAAAGGGCGTTAGACAGGCGGTGGAGGGGGAGAGATCGGCGGCTCTTTGGAGGGGAAAGCCGAGGTTGATGAGGGTGTTTTCGAGCTGCAGAGGACGAGAGTTGCGGGGAGGCCGGCGAGCAAGACGGCGCGGCCGGAGCGTTCGGGCATGACCACCTCGCCATGGGCTGGGCCGGCGCCTTGCGCCCGGATCCGACAAGCCTCCCGCGCCTGGTGCGCTAAGGCCGCCACATACGTCCGCCCCGTCCCGTGCTTCCGCGTCTCTTCCATCTCCACTCGACTCCCGCCAATCATCCACCCCTCTCGCCTCCCATTCCCCAGCCTCTCGCGCACTTCTTGCACCCCCTCGCACTCGAAAACACCAGTATGTTCGTCTGCTGCATCCACGCTGTGGCCACATCGGGCACGCTAATCACTGCAAAAAACAGAACCACCGTCAGCTGTGGTGTCTTTCCTTGTGCGAGCATGGACAAAAAGTGACATGATTAGTGTTGGGGGAGAGAGAGAGAGGGACCTTTCTGCAACGAAGTGGGGTCTGAGAGGAGGAGGGTAGAGGCGACGTAGCGGCGGACGTCTTCGGGCAAGAAGCTGGCGGGCAATCCGTGCAGGACGCAAGTGCGTTCCTCATCGAAGAAGGTCCTGCTGCTGCTGCTGCTCGATGCGCTTGATGGTCGGGGAGGGCGGGCCGGAGCGTGGTGGATCCGTCGCCGACTGGCTCGCGCGGACTCGTGGTTCACCAGCTGTTGCACCGGTCGCCGTGGCGCTCGACTCAGTGCCATCCTCTCTCTCTCTCTGCTTGCGCTGTCGCCCTCGCCTTCTCTCCTCCCGCGCCTCCATCCTCTGCTGATGTAAGCTCCATACTTCTCGCTGTCTGTTCGTCTTCCAGATCCCGCCCGATCGTGCTTCATCACAGCTTTCAAAAGTCCATCATCACAAGCACCCTATCTCACTTGGCTGGACAACACATCTCCCGCGCATGGAATTATTTTTCACCTCGAAAAAAACAATCCATCTGAAGCTCGTTTCCCCTCCTCAAATAAAAGGAATTGAACTTTTGTTATGCTACTAGTAATATATTTAGGCTTTGTTTGGCACAGTCATTTATGCAGGTGTAATAATGCGCAATGTTGTAAATAAAATAAATAATAAAAAATCCAAAATGACACAATCAAAATTTAATTCAGGTAAGGAGATTATACAATCAATTAATTGCTATAAAAAGTGGTTCAATTAATTGCTATAAAAAGTGGTCTGGATTTACAAGGCCATCTGAAATGCTTAAACAAAATATTATGAAAATTTTAGGAGGCTAAACAGGGCAAAAATTAGAGCTGAAAAATCCAATCCAAAGATGCTGTTGATTAAAGGGGGCCTATGTCTCCTGAATCTTGAGTGGCTTTGTTTATATTTTGCATTATTACAACACTCTTTATCATGGTTCCAAACATGAACTCATTATCTGCAGTTGGTTCTGACTATTTCTGTCTGGAATAAAGAGACTTCATCATTTATAATTCTACTGTATATGGGTCAACATTTTGGCTCCCAAGAAAAGCAAAAAAATTCCATTAAATTTAGATTACAGGAAGAAGCCACATTGTTTGAGTAGGATCCAACATGCCAGAAGCTGTTGCTAGTGCAAAAAGTAGTCAATTGAAAAATTTTAAACTTGTGGATCCTTCCCTTGGTTTTTTTATGCAAATGTTTTGACACATTGATTAGAAAACTTGAGGTGATTTCACCTCATTTGAAACCCTGGATTGGAATTGAAAAGTCTCTTGATTTGCACATTAAGTCAAGGATCTTCCATTTCAAAGAATTGTATAGGTATCTACTAGTTGTAAACTGCTGAAAATATTTTTTTTGAGAAGATTGGGTGTTATAATTTTGCTTAATTAAATAAGATACTTCAGAGTAAATGCAAAAGAAAATATGGCACTGGAGATATAAATATCTGATAGCTCAGAAATAGCTCAAAATTTATTATAAGAATCTCATACACTGCAAGAAAAACTCAGTCAACTGCAGGCAGTTGACATGCAGCATGCTCCAGCAAAGCTTCCATCCAAACTCCACCTGTCTGCATATGTAGATTTGGTGATCAAAGCTTGGTTGAATCAATCTTGGAGAAAGGTTTGAGTAACACCACAAGCTTCCTTGAACTTTCTGCATGTCAAATGCAGGTAGTTGAGCAAGTTTTTTTTGCAGTGATAGAGTTCAATTTTATGTGACACTGAACATATTCTTTTCTGAAGCTGAAATTAAACAATTTTGGTTCAGTTTTTGTAAGTTATTTGGAAATTGAACAAATGAAGGTATGAAGGTGGATTTTTCCGGCTCAAGTCAAGAGAGGTCTGTGTCACATACTTGAGCCATGAATAGAATAATAAAATGGAAAATTTGGTAGAAAAAAATATCAGAAGTTTTTTGTGGAAATTGAAATTGTATGAGATGGCCTCCACACAAGCAGTGGTGGGAAGCTACACTACATTCCCAAAAAGGCGTAGTGTAGCAGCCAATTTTCTTCTTGCCAATTCTGTAACATTAGTGGTGCTACAGATCTGCTACACTACATTACACTGCAATACAGAACTTTAAGTGGCAATTTTCCACTACAAAGCACCGTAGTGCAGCATAACAAGGATTTTTTTTTGTTCTCACTACCTTAGTGTTTTTGAAAGTCTGCTAACTGCTACAAAAAAATGTTTTAGCTGTTAGTGGATTTACGCTATGCTAATGCTAACTTTTAGTGTAGTGGACCCATTTTTGACACAAGAGAAATTGGCTGGGATAACCAAGGTATGTGATAAGTTGTTATGTGAAAAGGAGTAAGTTCATACATCAAACATCTTTAGTCAAGCTCTGCCATATCAGCACCAGATTATGAAAAAATTGTGGAGGATGGGTGGCCAATTGGCATTATCTGTCCATCTATCACCTTCATTTATGAATCAAATTAGTCATCTCATGTAATTTTCAACTGGGGTTTGGAACAAACTCAGGATTACAGATCATTCCATACCAGTCAAGGAGGGTAGTCAGTAATTTTTCCTCTCATATGGAAAGAAGATCAGTCTCTAAACCTTCATGATATATGACCTGGTTTTTGGAAAATGATTACTAATTTCATGGGCCTTCACAGCCTTGGCAGCAGAGTGAGACACCTCCTTTTTATCACATATTAGCTCAATATTAGTTATGATTTTTATTTTGGGGTATGACAAGGGAGCCACTGGCTCATGTACTCCAGTACCTTTGTGGGGTGTTAGGCTTGTCACCCAAGGCAGTCACGAGTGACTTTGCATTGGAAATTTCTAATGCAGTTTTCTCAGTTTATTTGAATGCAGAAGACCAAGCCCCAAAGCACAATTTATGCTTCTTCAACATACTGAAGACATTCAATGGCCAAGCAAAGACTTATTTACGAAAAGGAGCCAACAAAGCATTTACCAAATTCAAAAAAACTTGTATATAGCACCTCAGGCCCCATTAGAATTTTCCATAAATTCTGAAGCAGTTGGTGTGCCATTTCCCCTGGCTTTGCTACATATTTCCAAAATAAATAGGGACCCAGGAAACACAATTGGGCCACTTTCTTTCAAATTGTAATTTTGGTGCTATTTTTTCATATTGCGGGGTATATTGCTCACATGACTGCCACTATGGGCAGAATGTATGGTTTGCACACTAAAAACAACACTGAGAACTGGCACAAGGTACTCAAAACCAAATGTATCCCACCTCCAGAGCACAAAAAGATATTCAAAGTTGTACACGTATTGACAGGTGCTTCCAAACCAAATTTCTGGTGATCCAAGCTGCAGTTCAACCGGAATTCTGTTGGCAAGACCACTAATCAGTTACAGAACCAAGCAAAGACTCTTGGTGAGATTTACTTCTCTCTTTTTATAAAAAACCTTGGGTACATGTGTTAAAACACACCACTCATGTGAGTGGTTGCCTCTTCCCCCTGGTTGTTTTTAATTAAAAAAATAGAACTGATCAGATTTTTTGTTATTTGTTCAAGTTTGAAATTGATTATTTTATGAATTCAATTCAAGTGACTGAAAAAATCAAATTTTTTAGGCCTGCCTCAATCTTCAAGAGTTGAATCACTGGATGCACATGCAACCACTTCAAGAACAGTGGTAGTGTGCATGCAAACATATTTAATACCTTGCACACAAGGATGAAATGATGGTTGTGGGGTTGGAAAGCTTGGAATAGGGTCTGCCCAGGTCTAAATTGACCTTGATGTACTGGACTTGGATATTGAAGTTGTCACACCTGGTGGTTTCTTCACTCCAAAAAAGCATCATATTGGCTCTTGTGCAGTTACCTCACAACACCCAAGAAAGGTATGGCAACCTGCTTTGACTGAGGACTTTCCAGTAATCACACAGAAAAAATTGAATCCCACTTTGGGAACAGTGTTAGTCCAGGTGGTTTACTGTAAACCACTCTCCTTCCTTGGGGTTTAAAAGATTCAAATATGAAAGCTATCACATATTGTACTTATTTTAGCCTAATTTCTTCCCTGGTTCAGCAGAGAACTTACTTCCTTTTCTCCTGAACCAGGTATGTCCTGCCCTGTTTCTATTTCTCTTCTTTTATTTCTCTGAAATTGTTACAGAGAGAACTTAAACCGTTCTCTCCTGGACAAACCTCCTTCTGAAATCCAATCCCCCCCGTGTTTGGTCCTAGAACTTAGAAGCTCCTTGGCTCTGAAGTCTGTCCCACACATGCCATCCAAAAAAGGTTTAGTGAAGGACTAAAATAGTCCTTAAATGTAACTGTGAACACACTTACAGCTGCTCTTCATACTTGCACTCATATGGTTTACATGGATACCGGGTGTACTGATTGAGTTAGCCTGAATTTTTGGGCAGATTCATCAGCACAGGCAGAAATTAAACAAGTGATTGATTGGATGTGTAAAAAGGCGAACCATGTGGAATTCTCCGCAACTCCCTCCTTGCTCCAAATGAAACACTTTATCCAGGCCATGCATTGGTTAATTCAAATGGTTGAGAAAAATTCTCCAGGTGTTGTGACAGTGACTCTTGTGCATCAATTTGCTAATGTAGAGCAGGAAGTGCTTTGAGCAGGAAAGAGCTGTAATTGCTTGTCAGCAACATGCAAATGGATGCCTGAAATTATTCAAATAAAATACATAAGCTGCTGTGTAACACTCAAAAATTTACCACATTGTGCAAGTCTGGGATGTTTTGGTACATGGAAGAATACCAGGAAAGATGTTTTGATGTGATGGGGTTGTGGAGGACCACATACAAGCAGGGGAAGGGAAAAAACAAAATCAGTAATGTGTTGATTAGAAAACTTATAATTCTGAAGTTTCCCCTCTTCAGAATCAAAGGTTTCCCCTTGTTGCCCGCAGGGTGGTGGCAGGCCCAGCTAATTTCAGCCACTAATCCAGGGATCCTGCCAAACCATTCCTCCCAGAACACCGTGCTCTTTATTCCTGTGGCTTATCCCATTGTTACCATTTGACTGTACCACCCCACCTCAAGATTTTCTCACCCAACACACATCCATGGATACTGGGTCCTGCTCATCCAAAAATATTATCCCATGTCACCATTCCTTTTGACCTGGCGCTACTCTTGCTTCTTGCTCATCTCTACAGCATGCTCCCCAGTTGGCTCCACTATCCCAAGATAAGCCCCAAAAATTAATTTCTGCTCCCCAGTTGGCTCCACTATCCCAAGATAAGCCCCAAAATTAATTTCTGCTCCCCAGTTGGCTCCACTATCCCGGGATAAGCCCCAAAAATTAATTTCTTTTTCAATTTTTCATGGCTGACCCATGGATCAGAGTATTATACTCCGCTCATCTACAAAAATCTTACCATGGTAATTTTGCGGCTTTCCAAGAATCATCAAAAACTTCACTCACGTACCTTGACAGCCCTGTTGGTTGCAGCAAGACTCATCTCTGGAATGTTGTTACACAATACCTCTTCTTCAGTCACATCCCTTTTGTGATGGTTGCATTCTCCAATTTGCCTCTCTCCTTCTGACTTATGCTGACTTGTGGAACCACAGCCCACTCTGGCTTCAAGATGCCCATTAAGATTGGTTCTAACTCTACCTGTTCTTTGCCTCCATACTCAGCCATTTCTTGCACAATGACTGACACTCAGGTTTTCATCTGGGATGAAATATCAATGCAAAGCAAATGTGCCATTGAGGTCCTTGACAGGAGATTTTGGGAACAGATGAAAGTTGACCTCCCTTTTGGTGGAAAAACGTTAATCTTTGGCAGTGATTTGAGACCAATACTACCCATGGTTCAAGGCAGTCAATCATGAATCAGGTTTCTATGTGTATGCTCAACTCACAATTTTGATATGCCATTGACACTTACCACCTGGTGGAGAATCTGCAGCTACAACAGGATACTCACAACCCCAACAATATCAAATGCTCAATTTGCCTCATGGTTTCTGTAAGTGGGTAATGTGAATTCTGCGCCCGACATGCTCACAATGCTCCCATTGAAATATGGTACGGTCATCAAAACCCCATCTGAGAACATCATCTCAAGTTGCACATCGACTCCGCTTATCCTGACATCCACTGTGCCCATTCACACATGCAGGGAAACAGATTTTTCCAGTATTTTGCAAGTTGGTTGATCCTGGCACCGCTCAATACAATGGTTTGAAAAATAAAAAATTGGTTCATAGCTAAGTTCCCAGGTTGTGTATTGCGGCCATTGATGCCATGATCATAGAGAACAAAAATTCACAAAACTACAAGGCTGTAGTGGAGGAATTTCTCCATTAGCACGGTTCACATTCTGCAGGTTTCTTACTTCGCCAATCTCTGTTCTAAATTTTATGGTATGGAATATATATCGCGTGGGGCACCCGCGTATTTCTGCTAGTAACTTTTAAGGCTGGGACTGAACAGGAGGATTAAATGTACATAGATTTTGTCCCTTGGATCTTTTTTTCTGTGTCGGGGGAGCTGAGGAGGTCAGGTACCATGAGCACCCCCTCCCTTTTAAGTCTTCGGGCTGCTCATGTGAGACGAGGACTTAGAGATAAATTTTATGATTTCTTGGTAACAAGCGTCCGTCTCCGGCTGAGATGGAGACGGATCACCGGTGGTAGAAATCGTCCGTCTGTCATCGCAATCGAATTAGTTGCAGGCAATAATTAGGAATTGAAGTCGGTGTTTACTCTACGACAACTGCTGACAACTGCTGGTAAGCCTTGGTGCACGTTTCCAGCGGCTCCAAAGATTCCTTACCCCAATGTCCACACCACTTTTTACCACCGCCAAGAACCTACAATAGATTTCCATAACAGTGCACCCAAGGCCAAGCTTTGCGATCCCCTTCTTCAAAATCTTTAAGAAAACCCACGCACCATGCAATACATCTTCTTCAGCCTGATCATCACGCTCGTGGCGCTGATCATGATTCAGAGCCACGTCGCGGACGCGACGTTCTTATGCGACCGCACGGGACGGCCCTGTGTGTGCGACCGGCGACGCCGGACGAAGCCAAGGGCCAGCGGATTGTCCGCGCCCGCAGGGGTAACAATCCCTTAGTCAACATCGGTGAGCGATAATCATAGTGCATCCTTTTTTCCCCTACCTAGACAGTTAGCCTTGTTCTCTTTTTGAATCCGACAGTGACGCCGGCCCACACGTCGTCCCAGGGACAATTTACCTGCGCGAAGGTGAACGTGAAAGGCTTCACGGTGGCTACCACCACCAGGTACTGTTGCAAGCAGAAGCTGTCATTCACAGTGGGGACAATCTACGTGGGTGTTTTTTTTGTAGTCATTGCTTCAAAATAATTGTAAGTAGTGATGGCCCATGTTTTCTGTTTTTTCCCCTCTTCTTTATCAGGGCTTCGTCCAAGGCGACTTGCAAAATTTCGGGTGTACAAACCGCGGCGGTCCTCCCTAGTCCCACTAACACCACCACTACACTGTCCGAAAATAGGTCACCGGGTTGCATGACCGTAATGGCATGTAGGATACCATTTTTTTCTCTTCAAGGAACACAACTCAGCCTTCCAGCTCTCCCTGGATAGTATGGAAAATTGCTTTCTTTTTTTTCTTAAGTATTTAGCTTCTGGAAGACCATGTTTGATGTTTGAAAAATACCCCTTCTATGGCAACATTTTCAAATCCATTGTGAATTGTTTTTGAACTTGATTTGGATTTTACTTGGAAATCCTGTATTGTATTTTTCTTTCTTAATTCTACACCATGAATAGGTGTCAGCCTTAGAGATACTCCAGAGTATCCAAAAGCCTGCATATTTGTAATTATAGTATTGTAGCTCATTTAATATTGAAAATCCTTGAATATTATTTCAGAAATGAATTTCTCATGTAATTTTACCTAGGGTTATCCAATGAGCCACCACCAAATTCTGTCAAGATGTTGAATCTGCTCCAGAAGAGGTGTTCATGCAAACAACATGTAAGAATGCATAAGTTAGGCATAAAATGTGACTAACCAGTTTGGTTCCTAATCTGTCTTTTACCATACCTTAGATGACAAGCTAGGCAAAACCCCATACAAATTCAAATTTCACAACAAAGATACCATTGTGATCCCTGGCAGCCACTCAGGCCAAAGGCACAACAACACAGGCAATTAAGCCCACATACTGGTGAAGAGTGTAAGCCACTTGTCCCTGAGCTGAAAAGGGTATAAGAGATGAATTTTCTGACACACAGTGAATAATTTTAATCCATTTTTACTCTCAGCTTCCTTTGACTTCATTCAACCATACTCGCTACACTTCTTCCTTCAGCTAAACAACACAATGTCAAAATCCTTGTTAAAATGCAGAACTTTTCCTTACTTCTATCTCTTCATTGGATCCATTTTTCCTTCTTGCATCATATTTCTCTTCCCTGACGCCGTCTAAGCATTATCTGACCTTAGGTAAGACACCAATCCCTTTTAAGACTCACTCACTTGTTATCATTACCATGAATAAAAATTTGTCTACATATGACAAATATCTGATAAGAAATGCATCTTGGTCTTGTGATTCTCTTAAATTCCTACTCCTTCTGGTAATTTTTCAGAACTTAAAGTACCATAGGAATTATGAGAAATAATTATTGCTGTGGACTGTGCAGCAAATAAGTACAGTGCCTAGACAAAAGTTTTTGTCGCAACACTTTTCATTCAAGAATTTCAACCACCACAGTTAAAATCACAATTTATGTTGAATCAATCCAAAAAGAGTTTCAAATAATTATTATGAAGAAAATTTTGGAAAAATAAAAAATAAAATTTGTGAATTTTTTAATTTTTTGCTGATTTTCAAAAATGTTTAATATGCATTTGAAGCACCTAGAAAACTCAGATAGTACAGCCTGGAATGTGATAAGAATTATAATAAATGAAAATTTTGAACCAAAATAGCAAATCAAATTTAGTGGCCATAGAAACAGGCCTGAAAATTGAATTAGATCTGATTTCAGTGCAAAATTTATTTTAATTTCAATTTTTGGTCCTATTTTGCTGGTCACTAACACTGCAAAAAAAACTTGATCAACTGCCTGCATTTGACATTCAGCATGCTCCAGCCAAGCTGCCATCCAAACTCCACATGTTTGCATATGTAGATTTTTTGGCACAGTCACTGTGAAGTGTGCACAGTGACTGTGCATCCAAGCTTGGTTGAATCAATATTGGAGAAAGGTTTGAGTAACACCACAAGCTTCCTTGGACCTTCAGCATGTCAACTGCAGGCAGTTGATCATGTTTTTCCCACAGTGTAAAGTTGCCTTGCTATTTTGGTTCAAAAATTTTTCATTTATTATCATTCTTATCACATTCCAGGCTGTACTCTCTGAGTTTTCTAGGTGCTCCAAATGCATATTGAACATTTTTGAAAATCAGCAAAAAATTAAAAAAATTCACAAATTTTATTTTACTTTTTTTTTTTCCAAAAATTTCTTCATAATCATTATTTGAAGATTTTTTTGGATTGATTCACCAGAAATTTTGA
Organism: Puccinia novopanici; assembly: GCA_004348175.1. Classification (NCBI taxonomy): domain Eukaryota; kingdom Fungi; phylum Basidiomycota; class Pucciniomycetes; order Pucciniales; family Pucciniaceae; genus Puccinia; species Puccinia novopanici. Next base: position 20,195 of record SMGU01002420.1, on the reverse strand, counting down.
TTTTAACTGTGGTGGTTGAACTTGTGGAATGAAAAGTGTTGGGACAAAAACTTTTGTCTGGGCACTGTACATAAATAAGTACAAAGTATATCTACACAGCATAATAGAATATGTACATAGTATATGTAAGCAACATAATAGAATATGTACATAGTGTATGTACACAACATAATAGAATAACAATCCCAACTGCATAAAATTATATTGTAGCAAAATTTAAATAGTTGTATAATTGGACCTAGAGCAGCCTGAGAAAGTTCCACACTTGAAGTCTGTGAGAAATTATCCAATTAATTCTATTCAATTAGTTGACACATGATGCAATTGGTTATAACAATGCACGAATGATGTCATGGGGACATAGAATGAATTGGAGTGCTTAAATGAGCTATTATGGTGCAGGATGACACCATTATGGCATAATTTGATGTAAGCATGGTGCAATACACCAAAGGCTCCCTATTTAGCTTACTGGGATACCTCTAGAATACAAAAGGTGGCCTTATTTGGCCTTGAGATGGATCCTGAGTGATTCATCATAGCATACAAAAGTAAGTTCAGTGAATTTCCTCCTCCTACTTTAATTAGAGTATTGCTCCATCTCCCCATCAACAAAACTTTATACCACAGGAACTTAAGTCTGTCTTCTTAAAATTCCCATTTAAAAGCTTTCTCTTGTTCCTTAAAATTAGTTGCTGCAAGACTACCACCTCTGAAAATTAGCCAATCACCTCAAGTGCTTGCCAACTGCTTTTAGCAATTCTTTTGCTATTTTCCTGTAAGAAAAGCTTCTAACCAGCTTTCACCTCTGTCTTCTTCACTTTTATATCAAGTAAGTTGATCTTAATGAGGTATTTCCTGCCTTAAAAAATCTGTCATTGGGCCACAAGGATACCAGAGTTTAACCTGTGTAGCAAAACACTTGGTAGCAGGGAGTAATTTCTGCTTTTATTAACTCTCAACATGGTGATAGCACTTGGCAAATCCATTAGATCTTCCAACTTTCATGTACATAGCTGACCATTGGTTTCAAAATAAGGAAAAAATTTGTGTAATTATAAACCACTGGATCTGAAATGAAAAAGAATATTAGGGATCCAAACCTGTGATGAAAAAAGCACCCTCCAATTCATCATAGATCCCATGTGTCAATGACAGAGGTAATATCACCCTACCTGATATTCCCAAGTAGTTGAAATATTCATAAAACTGTCAAAATAATTATTTACAGCAGTATTTTTCTGGAGAAAATAGAAATATCAACCTAAAAATCTTATTTCCCATGCCATAATCTCCATCAGAATCAATCTACCTGATTGTGGATAGTTATGTTTAGTTTTTCCTATTTTTACTGGCCCTGAAAGGTCTCACCAGGTTTTGCCAGGTTTTGTCTTTCCCTTGCATATTTTTTCCTGTTACTTTATATTTATTATAGTTACTTTAATTTACTTGTAGATCTAACAATGGAATAACTCAAATCCTAAATTATTTGCTTGTAGTATGTATTTAATTATTACCAACTTAAAAATTGAAACCATAAAAACTCCCAGGATTCTTAACATATATCAAGACCCTGGAAGCTCCCACAGGAAGTCCCTAGACTCTCCCATGTAATGGATAAAAGATAACCAGTGACTCAATAGAATCCAATTACAATTTCTCTGGAGCATTCCAGAATATTGCACCATTGCACCATTAAAATTCTCATTGAATCATTGCACTGCTCCATTTAATTATTAAAAGATCCATTATGATATCATGCCATTTAAAATATTTATAGAAACTAGAAGTATTTATTTCTTTATTTTGGAGATTTGATAGATCATAAAGAAAAATACAATGTTATTTTATGAGTAACATATAGGTAAAAATATTTTTTACCTAGAAGCAGAGTGCCTTTATTTTCTCTTTATAAGAGTTAAGAAGAAATAACTTGAAAATAGGTGTATTGACAGAATAGATGTAGAGGTGGTAATGGAAGCTGAATAGTTAAAAAGATTCTAACTGACAAAATCCTCAGCTGAGTCTTTGAGACCTAGTTAAAGTGAGCTCTCTTCTTACTTCTGAGTTGAATGGTTTCCTTTTAAGGAACCTTGACACAAAAAGATGTTTAATTCTCAATTTGATCTTTACACTATCAAGTGCTATAAGTTCTTGTGTCTAATAATGTCTTTGATAATTTGTATATTACTTACAATCAAGAGGTGCTGAGGACCCTTGCACTACAGGAGATTGAATTCTTTACTGGAGCAAATTGGGATGGCTAACACTACTTGATGAGAAGTTTCTTTTACTGCTCTGGCAGAGCGACCATGTTATTTTCCTTTTCCTACTACCTCCACAAATTATTTATGTGGCTTTCCTTTGCTTTTTTCATTTTTGTTTCATATTTTGTTCAGATAGAAGAAATAGGATTATTTTGCTTACCCACTATGGTATAGGATATAGGAATAGTGAGCTTATCAACTGCGGTCAGTGAATAAAATCTAGAAGAAGATGTGGCATCCTCTGTTGTAGCATACAAAAATGTCTTATTCAGACTGTTCTAATTGCAACTATGGGCAAAGAAGGAGATTAAAAAGTAATTGCAAAGGATACATGATCCAGTATTTTGTGCATAGAGTTTTTAATGTCACATAGTGCTATGAGAGTGTAAGATTGATTCATCCCTGGCTTGAGGCGATTTAGAATTTGTGGTTAGCTCACAGCTTGACTAAAAAAAAATCACCCTCAAGCCCTTAAATCCTTAATCTAGTCAATCACATTATTCTATTGACCACAGGTATGCTGGTTTGAACAAATAGATGTGTTCATATTATATCTGACCGGCTTTATTTTTTCATTGTGCAACACTTTGATTGGAATCACGAGTATGAGGACAGGCAACAATGAGGCCGAACTGGATGCCTACCTGTTGAGTAAGGTGGCCCAAATTAGTCTCATGAAATTAATGTCAGCACTGATTATTCAGCCTGTAAATGAGTCTCCTGATCTTATTGGGGCATAAGGACATTTTATGCATCGTCATAGGCTGAAACTAACCATTATTTTTGTGTTGGTTGTACGTACATACATTGGAAGGAACTTCATCTATGGCTCTGTGTAAGGGTTGTGTGATCCCTTCACTGAATCTTTGTCAAATGGCACATTTGGGACGGGCTGATGAGCCACAAAGGTTCTAGAATCAAATGCAGGGAGGTTTTGACTGCACTGGCTCAGATAGAATGAAGCCAGTTCTCTCTGTAGATGAGTGAAAGAGAAAGAGTAAAGATAGACAAGCTTACCTGGCTAAGAGAGAATGAAGTCAGTTCTCTGCTGAGCCAGGGAAGAAGGAGGACTGGGCTATATACAAAGCGGTGACAGGTATCAACAACACCTTGTAAACCCCAAGGGAGGAAGGGGGTTTACACTCTGGCAATGTGAAGGATATTAAAGAAAACGAGATGAGGTGTTGAACTGGGTTTAATATGGCAATGAGGGTACCCAGTATTGAGCTAAGCATGAGAGGAGCAGTTTGGGGTTGTCTTAAGGTTCAGGACTTATAGAAACATAAATATTTAAAATATTATGATGCCCAATGAGAAACTCTGCACGTCTAACTGTTTGCGCAGGTTATGCATTCAAGGCGCCACTGGTCATCCCTCAACCTGAGACCAGTACGCACTTGAGGTCAAGTATACGCACATGTTAGTCGCAGGCTTCTATCACAAATCACACTACAATGACAACAAAAAAACAAGATAGCATCGAAGTTGCAAGTGGTGTGAGGATGAACCTACTTTCTCCAAAATATAACTCGAATGGGCTGTGAAAATTTAGTCGAGAGACTTAGTTTGCCAAATAATCAAAGAGAGCAAGTGGTTTTTAGGGTTCTTTATTTTTGAGGAAAGATAATGTTTTTAGATTAATCCGATGGAGGAAAAGGGGAAGACAAGAGCAGACGAGAGGACATTTTATAGGAAAACAAACAACAGAGAAAAGCGCATAACAATAGAACACCTCATGATCATGAAAAGTGAGAAAAACAACGCCAATGAGGACGATCCCTACGTCATAACCATTGAGAAGAATAATAAGCACGTCATAACTAATAAACACTTAGTAAGCCAAGTAGAAATGTTGCACCCGGCTTCATGTCGTAGTGAAGACTCTGTCGACGCACTAGACTTGATGTGATCCTAGGTCATCAAGTTAGTAAGTACTATAATAACAGATGCAAATTGATAATTTTTGATACATGCCTGCTTAACTTGAGGTTTGTCGGATGTTATGTCCTAAGTATAAAGCTGAGGAATTCTGAGAAAAGAAAAACACCAACTTGAACTTAAGGGTGTGAACTGCGGTACGTATAAATTTTACTACCATTAAACCAGGCATTGGACCCTAGTAAATAATCACTCGCGCCTCAGGAGGAAGGCGACATAACGCCTGTTCTGCCCCAGTAATGAAGACCACCTGGCCCTCTGCTTCATGTTGGGCGGACTTGCGAGCAGGAGAGGTGACGCATTTTTGCCTATTCTTGATTCGAAGACAGTTGTTTTGTGCAAACCAACTTGTATACTGGCTAAAAAAAATCAGGCAACACTATTCATTGACGTGGCCCCAATCTTTGTCAAGAAACGTTTGGCGCTAACTTCCGGCCGACACCTCTTACCGGTAGAGGGGTCGTAGTGTCGCCTGGAATTGCGGCCGGAGCTACATGTAATAGCCCAGTCTCTGCGCCCCCCGCCAGCTGCACTTCCAGTTATGTTGTATGTACATATGTGGCTTCCAGTTTCCGGGGCAAGCCCCACCACGACATTGTGTATCACCGCCGCCGAGCCGATGTGCCAGCGCGCAGACACGCCAGTGGCGCGTCTTCACCATTTGTCCTGCCGGTCGCCATCCAGTAGGCGGCTGTACGCGAGTGCCCCAGAAGGGTCCTTTCCAGGACTCCACAATTGTCGGCCAGGGAACACACCTTTTCTTCCAGCAGCCATCTTCTTGTGGTACACATACAGCTCTCCTCCACGACGACTACTGGTAAGCCTTGGTGCATGGTGTTGCTTGCTCGTGGTCTCCGGCCAGTCTCTGTGTATAAAACGAGCGCGGTTCCCGCTGCCGTACAGAAGTCCTCACCGCACTATCCTTACCACCTCTTACCACCACCAAGAACCTCCAATAGCTCTCCAAGGCCAAGCTTTGCGATCCCCTCCAACATCTTTAGGAAAACCTTACCCACCATGCAATACGTCTACTGCAGCCTGATGATCACGCTCGTGGCGCTGCTCATGCTCCAGAGCCAGGTCGCGAACGCGACGTTTTTATGCGGCAAGGAGCAGACGGCCTTGTGTGTTCGAAAGGCGACGTCGCAAGACGCCAAGAACACTAAGATTACCCGCCTCGACTCGAGTACCGCTCCCTTCGCCCAAGTCGGTAAGCGATCATCATAGTGCATCCCTCCTTTTCCCCTCCGTAGACCGTTAATCTTGTTCTCATTTTGCATCCGACAGGGACGCTGGCCATCACGCAAAGCGCGGGACACTTTACCTGCGAGAAGGTGGACGTGCCAAACTTCACGCCCGATAACATCGTCAGATACTGTTGCCATTTAGCAGGCCAATACCAGCAGAAGCAGTTGCTCGTGAGTTTTTTTTTGTGGCCATTGTTTCAACAGAATTATAAGTAGTGATGGTCCATGTTTTCTGTTGTTTTCCCCTCTTCTTCATCAGGGCTTCACTGCAGACGACTTGAAAGAAAACAATTGCCACAACCGCGGCGGTCCTAAACACCACCACCGCAACTAACGTTGCCCAGAAATAGGCCATCGGATCGCATGGCCACAATGGCATGCAGGACACCCTTTTTTTTCTCTTCAAAGAACACAACTCAGCCATTCAGTTCTCTCTGGATAGCATAGCCAATTCCGCTCTGTTTTGTTTGCGTCTTGAAGACCATGTTTGATGTTTACAAAATACCCTTTCTATGTACATGTAAAAAGACACCGTGCGAGCGGCATTCAGATTGTCCTTTTTTTTTTTTTTGAGGTGAACGACCAAACCCAAGGCCAGCGGGGCGCGTGATATTATTTCGTTAGTGCTTGTGTCGACCTTCTGGGTTGTCTCTCCCTCGTGAGGATTTGTCTGTGGATGAGCGCTGTGATCCGGCTCCGGAGATGATGTCCGGATTCTGAGTTTCCCACCAAAACAAAATCCACTCCCATCGTCTCACATATACTGCACTGTTCGGACGAGGCTTTTTAGAGCCCCTTCCTAGGAGGCCCGGAGGTGCTTCTAGCGCCTCCCAAGTCTCTCGTGTACGGGCTGCGGACTAGAGAGACACGCCACCTTTGTAGTGTAAATGTTTGTCTAGCTTAACCCAAGCCCGACTTCGGAGGCTCGCATTATGTCTCGTGATCCAAAAGGAGAAAAAGAAAAAGAAAAAAATTGCTAACTGTTTGAAAGATGGAATTTTTTTTTGGTCTTTTTAGATTAACTTTCAAATGAAAATTAAAATTCTTTTGGTGCTGTGTATATGCTGTCAAAACTCAATATTTTTGAATGATTTGAATTTATTGACAAGACTTTTGAGGTATTGGAATCTTGTGGTGAGCATCAATTTGTTTTAATCAAGAATTTTTCTGCAGCAGACATATGTCCTGTTTTGCGGAAAAATGTGTTATTTCTGTCACAATCAAACATTTTCAAATCATTTTTGGAAAATGAAAAGACAGAAATAAGTTTAATTCAAAGGATAAAAATGAAGATGAACTATTCAATAACAGCTATTTTATTAAGCCTAGAAGATCTTTGCTTGAATGGATACAAGACCTCACTGTGGGAAAAACATGCTCAACTGCCTGCAGTTGACATGCTGAAATTCCAAGGAAGCTTGTGGTGTTACTCAAACCTTTCTCCAATATTTATTCAACCAAGCTTTGATGCACAGTCACTGTGCACACTACACAGTGACTGACTGTGCCAAAAATCTACAAAGGAAAATATGTGGAGTTTGGATGGTAGCTTGGCTGGAGCATGCTGAATGTCAACTGCAGGCAGTTGATCAAGTTTTTTTTGCAGTGCCTGAACCCCCTTTTCCAAATTAGGTTGGATCCATTCTAGCCAGGGCAGAGCTACTTCTTTGACATACACTGCAAAAAAACTGGCTCGACTACCTGCAATTGACATGCAGAAACTCCAAGGAAGCTTGTGTGCCAACAAATCTACATATACAGACAGGTGGAGTTTGGATGGTAGCTTAGCTGGAACATGCTGCATGTCAACTGCAGGCAGTTGACTGAGTTTTTTTTTTTTTGCAGTGATAGTGCTTCCAAGAAAGATCAACTTTGGGTGCTGGCCATAATTCAGAATTTAAATAAAATGAGATAATGTGAAGGATATATGAAATAAGAATCAGGCAGATGGGGGAATGTGGGGTTGGTGGATGAGAAATAGGAAGGTAAGTGGTGGACATGTCTTTAGAGAACAAAACTACAGGCCTTTGGTAAGTGTCAGCCAGAAGATATCTATGTCCAGGGAAGGTAATCCAGTAATTGAGTGGGGAAGATCCAGAGCCATTCCAAGAGAGAGCTTCAATGATTTTTTCATACTTGTCACCCCATACATTCTCCAATAAAACTTCATCCAAGTAGGTGGGGTTAGCCATCCTTCAATTTTTCATTTCCCTCCTGATATCAGCCCATTTGTTTGATTATTGTCCCATGCTGACTGCTGCTGCTCAACATCAGCAATCTCCATTTCCCAGAACATCTTTAATCAGGGAAATCTCCTTTACAGCTTCAGGTGGGTGAATGCTATCTTTGTAATGATACTAAATAATTTATAGGAAGTATAAATCAAAAAATAGTAATGATATAAATCACCAAATGAATGCCATTGAGAGGGACTTAACTTCTGAATATCCAAGTCATGATAGGTGCTCAAACTGCAGGCAGAAGTTGAGTATGTGTTGGTTTTTGAATACAAGGTGGCTGTCATCCCAGTTTATAATTTCACAGAAACATAAAAGGATTCATTAATTCAAAAAAATTGAGTAATAATTAGAAACATAATTCAGAAGGCCTGTAAGGCTCATAATCATCCCTCTCTCCAACCATCATCTTTAACTTCCTGAATCCATCTGTAAGAACTGGCTCAAGAACCATTCCAGATTTCTGGAAAAGAGCACTAATTTCAACAAAAAATACTTCAATCAATTCTGGTTGAGGAGGAATAATCTTACAGTCTTAATAGGATCATTAATTTATTCTACCTCAGTGGATTCCTTAGATGCCTATTCAAACAAATCCAATGGGAGTTATCCTTCTGATTCCTCATCACTGGTTTCTTTGCCTAGAGAAAAAAAAGTCAAATTCAATCAATAAGATATATTTAATTTGATTGAAACTTACCTCTGATTCTTCTGATTCTTCTTGGATTTTGGTCTTCCTTGGGAATCCTCTCTTCTTCTTTTCCTGTTCATAATAAATAGATTTAATTTTGGAAATACTTTTTTTTGAAAAAATAACACACCTTAGGCTTTGGCTCCAGAATTTTAAATTTCTTCTTTGATCCCCTTCTGGTTTTGGCCTCATTTTCCTAGATGGTTCCCTTTTGTATGAAGTGGTTGAAAAAACAAAGAAGATGGAGAAAGAAAAGGAGACAGAAAAACCACCACTCAACCAGGCACTCATGAAGGCAGTCAAAAATGGCACCATCAGGGACAAGCAGAAAAAAGCTTGCAAAACCGCAAGCTTTTTCAGATTGGCTGTACATACATAGCTCAGTCCCAGTGCCCCCTGCCAGCTTCACTTCCAGTTACAGCCAATCCAAAAAAATCTTTTTTTCTGACTCATTTTTTTTTTATTTTCAGCCACACCCAAGATCAGCCACCCAGGTTTATAGTACTGGTATACAGGTATCCAAAGTGCTAAACTGAGAGGACCCAGGCCCCAGGGCAGTGCTCCAGCAGGCTGGTCCTCACAAGGTGGGAGGCATTTTACCCATTTTCTCATGGAAAGTCAATTGGTGTTGGCCTCAAAATGTGAATCTAAAAAACAAGAAAGTTAGAAAAAACCAGCTCACTATTTTCCTGTACAGTCAATGGCATACTGGCTGGGGGCTGAAGTAAGAAAAAAAGAAGTCCCAAGTTGGCAAGCTTTCTTGGATTGGCTGTATGTTTTATGTGGCTTCCAGTTTCTGGGGCAAGCCCCACCACAATATTGCATATCACTTCCACCAAGGCGATGTGCCAGTGTGCAGACACACCAGTGGGGCATCTTCACTAGTTCTCCTGCTGGTCACCATCCAGGAGGTGGTTGTACAAGAGTGCCCCAGAAGCACCTGTTATATACTTATAAACCTAGTATGAAGCATTTCAAGCCGCCGCACAAGAAGCATGCTTGTAGAGCACATTCCCTTCTCAATGAGAACTTCCCAGACTTCTCAGATATCAGCAACCTCCATTTCTTTTCCCCGAAAAAATGGCTGGCATGAAGCAATGCAGGTGATGCCCATTGCAATCCATCCCCACTGGAGAAGTAACCTTATAAAAAATACCCTCATGAAAACCCCCCTTATAAAAAAATAATCCACCCCTGCCAGAGAATTACCCTTATAAAAGATACCCTTATGAAAACCCCTCATAAAACGGGGGTTGGGTTTGCAACCCCATATTTTAGTTCAGCAAACCCCAAAAGTTGCCAACCAATTTTGGGGTTGCAGCGACCTCCAAAACCCTGTCTGGTGCACATCATGAGCCCCAAAAACCAGTCCGCTGTTTTTTGGGGGTTGCTGCACTAATTCCACCTGATGGAATGGGGGTTGCACCACCAATTAATAAACAGGGGAAAAAACTGTGACCCCCAGATCCCCCGGGGTTGTGGCACTAATTTTGAGTTGGGCACGGACCAACTGCAGCCGCACCCTCAATTTCCACCACCAACCACCCATTGTGAGAACTCCTTTTGGGATGGGTGGCAGTCCTGCAAGGGGGAAATAACAGAAGTGATATTCCAGATATATACACCAGGGGACAATTAATGGCACTTGGTGTTGAGTGCCATAATTCATGTTTTTCTAGGAACATTGCAGCAAGTATTCATAATTCTTACATTAACAGAACTTGAACACATACTGATGTATCTCCCAACTAATGGGTATAGCTTGTGCATATCAACTTCAACTAAACTAGAACCCCATCTTACACCCTCATCAGAAGAGGAACTCAACCACAAACCACTCAACAATGAATCTTGATTCACATTTTGATGTTGAGGAATTAACTATGGGTTGATACTAACAAAATATTTTTTTTATCTTTGGCTGTATCAACACTTTGAATTTAAAAATTAGGAAATTTCCAGGTGGTATCAAGCTGAATTAAACCCAAAATATTTTTTGGTTAGAATTAGAAAAAAATTTAATGCAATAAAAACTGATTTCTTTTATCTGGTTTATCAATTCTTTCTCAACCAATAATATCATTTCTTGAATACAAATTGGTTCCTTATTAGTATTGAAATTGATGATAAATATTAGAGTATTTTTTTACAAGCAATGGATCCTGGTAAATGTTAATTTCAAGCTTCAAAATTCTCACCCCATCAAAGCTGAGCTCAACTCTGAAAAGGATACAACAACAAGATAAAACCCTGTATAATTCAAGATCATCTCTCTTGAAAATTTACCATGTGACATTACCCCCGTGGAGGGTTGCTACTCCTCAAGCAGCTACATGGATGTGGTGGTGAAATTCCCTGCTCAAATTTAGGGGCCTTTATTTCTACTTCTTTATGTAAAGGAGGAGTATTAAAGGGTTTTCCGGTGAAAATTTTTCCTAGCTCAGTTTCCATAAAAAAAATTAAAAGCATGCTACATTAATGTATTTTGAAGCAAGCCTTTCCACTTTCAGGAAAACCAAGTTAACTCAAAGTGATATTCCCTTTGCTCTCTAGAGTCTAGAAACCAGCTATTCCATTGATTGCAGCTAGTCAAGGAACTGAACTTGGGGTGTTTAAATCTTATTGACTGTCATACCTAAAAATAATTGAATATTTGAAGCTGAACTGAATCCCTGAAAATGGTTCAAAAACATAATGAATGGACTTTCATTATTAAGAGAATCACATTTTCACATCCACAATTTGATATTTACTTGGTTAAAACAATTGGGCCAGACTGTCTATTCAAAGAATTCCTCACTTAAAGGGATAGAGCCAAGTTATGAGTCAATTGTGGAATCAGAGCATCACCTGATGTTGAGAGTCTGGAGAGAGAGAGCCCAATGTCTGATGATGATTGTCTGTTCCTGGAGGTTCCCCAGAAAAACATCCTGGTGTGCTTTGCAATCCCACAATTGGTTGAATTTCTTGAGCCTATCTAAACCAATCCAATATAGAATAACTACACATGTGCCATACAAGAAATTCAGTTAAAAATAATTAAATGTTGCAGCTTAGTCAAGAAAAGAAAATGATGGATTCAGTGAGAAAGGGCTTGAAACAAAAAACTTCTTGCATCCTGAATGTGAAAAGCCATTTCAGGTTCCTGCGGAGATGGATATAAATCAAAGAGAATTGAGAAGATATGGCAGTACTGGGGTGGAATCAGGTGGAATCATGAGAATTTGACATGGATGTATGTATAAAAAAATGAAGCATTGAATGGAGTGAAAAACCTGGAATAGTGAGAAATTTGGGTGAAGTTGCCTCCCTACACCAACAGAAATTATTTACAATTCATCCCCAGAAGACGCGAGAGAACTGGTAGCATTTGAACCTGGATGATTCATCAGCTTTGTGTGAGGGAAAATATGAACAACTAAATGTTTGATAATTTGTGCACAAAAAGGTAGCACTGTGGGAAAAACATGCTCAAATGCCTGCAGTTGACATGCTGAAGGTCCAAGGAAGCTTGTGGTGTTACTCAAACCTTTCTCCAATGTTGATTCAACCAAGCTTGGATGCACAGTCACTGTGCACACTGCACAGTGACTGTGCCAAAAAATCTACACATGCAAACATGCGGTGTTTGGATGGCAGCTTGGCTGGAGCATGCTGAATGTCAACTGCAGGCAGTTGATCAAGTTTTTTTTGCAGTGCAGGATTGTATAGAAAAGGAAAAAAAAACATTGTTCCACCTCCACAGTGTAAAAAAGCTGCATGGTGAGCTTTGGGCACAGCAAGGGGACAAGATCCCAAACCCTGAATGATTGAAAAACAATATATGAAGTCGTCCTCACTGCTAGAAGAGCAAAAGTTTTGAGGTGATGAACTGGAGAATGGTAACTGTGACTATAAAAACAGGCCAGACAGGTGGTGAACAAAGACAAGAATTCCTTTCCATGAGTTTTGAACAAATCTTCATCATATGTTTCATCTTGGGATAGAGCATTGTAGGAGGGAGGTGTATGCATTCAACTGCTTGTAATATTTTTTTATTTTATTTTTTTATTTTTATTTTTTTATTTTTCTTTTTTTTAAAAAAAAATAGTATGGTAGACTATTTCAAGCACAAAATCATATTTTTTGTCTTCCAGGAATCAAATTTCCATATTTCTGAGCTCAATTGTGGTCTGCTGTGCAAAATTGGCTCCAGATCCCAGCCAAAAATAATTGGACCTGGTGGACCACATTTGACCTCAGACAGCTGGAATTTCTATTCCTGCTATCTAGTAATGGGTTGAAAACCCTTATGAAAAAAATCAACCACAATAATTTTTCAACCTCATACATCAATGATCATATTGTTTTCTCCCTTTTTCCTCCAATTAATCTTCAACCCATTTCTCATCTAGAGGCTGGTGCTGTAGGAGCAAGCATCATTTGCACCCGGCCAGCCTCCAAACTTCACATCTCATATTTATCTTTTCCTTATCCTTGAGGGCTGGTTGCTGTGGGGCAAGCATCATTTGCACCCAGAACCTCCCTCACTTATGCAGGTGGGAACACTAATGTACGGGCGTACATTAGCGTTCCCCACCTGCGAGGTATGAGATTGGCTGCACCAAGGGTTTTTTTTTTTTTTTCAAACAATCATATTAAAGTTTGTGTTGAATGAATTATAAATTTATTTCTATGGGAATGTATGTACATACATGGAATATGCAATAAGATTACCTTAAAAATTGAAAAACCCAAGGGCTTCTACCAACCTAACCATCCACTCAACAAACTGGGTTGTCTGAGGTGTGAGAGTTTCTGCCTAGTGGTTCTGGAAGGTGGGCACTATCAAAAGGTACAAATCATTGGGAGAAAGGGTGTCCCTATGAGTTAATTCATTGTGGAAGTGCTTGAAAGCCTTGACAAGAGAGATTGCTGGGTCTGCAGCATGAAGGCCAGCATACTTTCCCAATTTATATGGCTCATTGCAGTCAGAATAGCTCAATTGCCCCAGCTGTTGTCTGGAGGACTTTCTCCCAAGGGCAGGAAGCTGGGTTAACTTGCTGCTCCCCGCTCTTATGACAGATATATTTTTGAGTTCTGCATGAGTTGTACATGCTGATACAAATTATGTTAATTAGTTCCACAATGGTTCAACTTAATTTTGGCAGCGTATACACAGGTTGCATTCAACCAACATACTCCATGGTTCAAACCAAAAATTGAACAAATATACGCGATGGCACTTGACAGGGAAGTGCCATGAATTGTCCCCTGGTGATATGAAGTGTAACAACTGCTATGGGTGGTTTGAAAGACCTGCCCCTCTATAACACAAGAACTAACACAACAAATTATTTATTTATTGTGGCAAACTAATGTTAGAGAAAACTATGTGTAGCATTCTTTAATCAGATGTGGATCAACTTCTCTTTTATATGGATAATACATCAGACTCTTATAGTGGATAAGGAAACGTGTGAGTGGATGAGTTAGGATAAAAGATGTTCAGACTTGGTTGAAACTGATGGATGTGGAAATCTTTTTGGAGTTTGATGCTCGTGTTATAAGATGGAAAGGAATAGTGTGAGTGGATGATGATGATAAGGAAGAGTGAAATAGAGAAGTGAGTTATTTTTATGGGTTTTATGTTTTATGTATAACAAAGGAAACAGATACTAATATGAAAGGTGTACTATTCAGGTTTTATATCCCCTTCCTTAACCTTTAGTCAAGAGGGATACCTGTTATAAAGGTATGAAAGGCTTTTTATGGAATGCCTGATTGAGAACACACCAATGGATAAGGGTGACTTGTTATTTTTCTTTTCTCTACTTTTCTCTACTTCTGTCTACTTAAATCTAGTATAAGGGTGGTTTTATGCTGATGTGATGGATGTGTAGGAAGTGGGATCTCCTGCCAGTGGATGGGATGATGTGGCTGGATGATGGGATGTTGGAGGGGAGAGAGGCCCTCCTTTTATATTGAAAGGTGAGGTATTTTTGCTGGTTCGAACTCCAACTGAGGCATTTATGCTGGTGGGAGTTTGAACCATTTTTTCTGATTGGTGAGGATATGAAGGCTGAGCCATGTACTTTGGCTGGTCAGAGCTGAATCATGCACTCTGATTGGCCAGAACATGATGACCAAAATAAGTGAGCTGAAACATGACTTGTGATTGTGACTGAAAACTGTGAGCTGAACTGTGAGTTGTGCTTGGTCAGAAATTGATGAGTGAATATTGTGAGCTGAACTGTGAGTTGTGATTGGTCAGAACTTGATGAGTGAATCTTGAAAGCTGATTGGTCACAACCTCATGTCTGAAAGCTGAATCCTGATTGGTTGAAACTAATTATGTACTTATAAACCAACAATCTACTATGTATTTAGACTATGTATTTAGACTATGTATCTAGACTATGTATTTAGACTATGTATTTAGACTATGTACTATCACCACCCCAGAAAAGGTGGCAATGTGTACACATTGCCATGCTATAACATTTATCTAACTTTACTGTAACATCCCACAAGCATTAATTGTACATTTTATATACATAATTCTAACTATATTGTTACAATGATAACCACCGTGGTAAAAAGGGTTTAAATATGTGCCTATCTCTTACCAAGAAACAAAGGGATCCCTTTGTTACCTGGGGGTCAATGGGCACCTACTACTACTGTTTTTTCTTGGTGACTGGTAATACTGGCATAAATTAATTAAATTGGTAATACTGTCACAAAAACTAGGTTATAGTTTAATATAGTATTGTAAAACAAAGGTTCAACCTGATTTATACCTGGGTAATAGAAATGTTTTAATCAAGGCAATCTGCACACATTGCCTTCTTTTTGGGGGTGGTGTATGTATTGAGACTATGAATTTATATAACCAAACTATGTAATATACTATAATTATATTCTAAATAAAGTCCACTGGATAATACTAGTCAAAAAGGGGTTCCACTGAGTAAACTGGGCTTAGAGAATTTATAAGGAAAAATATGATAAATATGTCTAAAAATGGGATATGGGGGATACTTATCCTTTATCAGCTTTGATACTTGAAACCTAATTAGACCACCACACCGTGCATACTGATACCCACAACACAAAACACACCACCAAGCCCCTTCCTACACAAAAAATGGACCCCATCAACATGAACCGCACCATGGAAATGGACAACAAGAAAATTCACCGGGAGTTATTGTGTTTGTAAGAATGCTTGGACCGAGGCCAATTTTTCTTGTTTTGTTGTATGGGTTTACGGATTTGTAAACCCAGATTTTTTGTGTTTTGACTTTTTTTTGGACGTTGATCTCCCACAGTCCCCATCCAACTTTCCTGCTGTTTTATTGCAAGACGGCCCGGCTGTCCTTGCTGCATTGGCCTGCTGGCCTCATGTAGCGCAGGTGGATGAGGGGCGCTGGATGCAATTTTGGCTTCCGGCTCCAAATCTGAGCTCGGATTCAGCATAGCATCACCCCAAACCACCTACCAGAGGATTTTGGCTTTGGGGCTGATCATACCCTTGGGTTGTATCTCACACATGACAAGGAAAAAAACTAAAAAATCAACAAAAACGAGATCTGTATGTGTTTAACTGAGGCAAACAAAAAACATGAAAAACTTGAAGCGGTCCAAGCTTTATTGCAAACACAATACTCAAATTGACATTGGAAATCATCAAAAATTAACTGCCGACAAATGGAAGAAAAAGAGCAAAAAGAAAATAATTCTAGCACCAAGGAGGACATGGATGTTGTGGAAAAGGAATTCAGCATTGTGGAAAAGGAGTCTAGCATTGTGGAAAGGATCCCAGCGTTGTGGAAAAGGCTCAGGACATTGAAATTGGTGCTGGTTTGGAGAACAAAGCTTTGATGAAGATGGAAAGCAATCTGATGCGGACTCTGGCATGGAATCTGGTGTGGAAGATGGTCAAAAAATGAATTCCCCCCCCTCTAGATGGAGAATTTGAAGATCCAGAAGAGATGGTTGAAAGCATCAAGAAGTTTGCTCAATATCACAGATATGCTATCTGCATCAGGTGATCTGAAAAGGACAAGAAGAAAATTTTCAAATGTGACCGGTATGATCTTCTTATTTATTTTTCTCTTTTTTTTTTTCTAAATTTCTTTTCTTAATTTATTCTATTTTCACTCTATTTCTTCTTTATTTCTCCTTAATTTTTTTTTCTTAATTTTATTCAGGAAAAATCTGGGGTCCAGCGGACCCGCCAGTTGACTTGCCAAAGGCATCCAGGGTCACTCCAACTTGCTACAGGCTGCTGAATTTGGCAAGTCTTCTCCCAAAACAACACCAATCTGTTTCATTGCCACTTGGTCCAACAACCCCTCCAAACTGTCAACACCACAAAGATATGACCTCCTTGGATGTTGAAATCAATCTGCTTCTATCTGGTGACCTTCTTTGGTGTTCATCAAAAGAAAAAGAAAAAAACAATAATCAACAAAAAACACCCATCCCAACATGAAACAGACAGGGACACAAGATGAAACATCAGTCCCAAAAAAAAACCAATTCATTGGTGGAGGTGGTTGGACCAGTGTCTTCTGGTATGGCCAACCAAGCTGGGCAGTCTGGGTTTTGGCGGGTTGCCACATCTGGCAAGTCCGCTGGAAGAATGCTAGTGACAGACTTGTGACAGGCTGTGAAATGAGCTCCAGGGCTGCAACCCAGTGTTCAAACAGTCCAGTGACTGCTGGAGATGCTCTTACCAGAGGAGAGCCTGAATTGCCTTAAATTTTCAGGATTTCCTCTCCATGTCATCAAACTCAAAATTGGAACACCATTAATGTTGCTACAAACCTTAATATTGGTGAGGTTCATTCTCACGGGACATGCATGATTGTGACAAGGCTCTTGGATAGGGCTGTGGTTGCCAAAATTATGAGCAGGCGGTTTGCAAACAAGGAAGTTGTCCTATTCAAGATACTCCTCTTGTAAAATGGAGATGCTGAGGAAAAAAATTCCTTCTATTGATACCAATTACCAGTAGTGCCATGTTTTGTGATGACTATAAACAAAAGCCAAGGCCAAACCCTTGGTGTAGGAAATTTGCCTGTCACCTTCCTTTCTCTTCCCTGTCACTCTTTTTGCTCTCTCTCTGGTCAAAGTCTTTTATTACTATTCACTCAATTTTTTCCCAATCTTGAGAACCACAACTTGGCCAGTTTTGTAGTTCAACTTAAAAACTCACCTCTGACCCTAGTAATTAAAGCTTATCAGTTTTGACCGTAACTGTTTCTTTTGTTGGAACTTGAGCCCCAACAAGAGCACTCGATGATTTGGCACATTTAGCCCCTTAGATTGAGTTGATAGGTTCTTTTTTGCAGAAATAGTGTGTTATTATTATTTTTACATAAAACCTCCCCCTTCGACGACACTGTTTTTCTTCACTTGGGACTGTAGCAGTTTTGCTGGTGTCGTATTTGCCCATGGACAATTGTATGTCGCTCTTTCTCGAGTCAAGGATCCAAAGTGGCTTAAAATATTACAATTAGGCAATAGCATCAATGTCTTAAATGTTGTACATAGAAAGCTGATACGGTAGACTAGGGAAGTTTATTCAGGGTTTAAAATTTAAGCGTGAATGCTTTGAAGTCTTGATACAGGGAGCTTTTAAACTTGATGTAAAATGAGAGCATTATGTCGAACACCTCTAGCATTATGTCGAACACCTCTCCCTTGTGAGAGTGGCGCGACGTGTTATCCTGGCTCAAGTGGTTTTTCGGGAATGATACCAAGGGAGAAGACAATGGATTTGGCCGGTATCAGGGGTTAATAAACTTCCCATTTGCAACTCCCTGACATTTGCGTCGAATAGAGATTACGATGGCAACCTCAGAAGATCAAGTCGATCAATACATTGCTCAGCAAACCCTGAGGTTATCATTATCATTACAGCTCCGAGACCTGCGAAGACGAGCGGATACGGTGAGTCTTTGAAAATAATTCGTCATGCTTGAACATTCCGAGGCAATTGAATTAGGCCTGTCCTTAGATGCTACTTTGCTGCCCGGAGATAAGATTGTCCTGCGACGAAAGCCAGCGACGAGCAATGGAGATCGAGGTCAGGACGCTTGTCAGATGGATACGAAGAGCTTTGCGCGAGCGTCGAAGGCGCGTAATATGAGCCAAACATTACCAACGTCAAGGAGTTCGCCGCGTGTCGGACGCGTTGAAGCAGAGGGGACGGAACAATAATTACTTCTCAACCTTAAGGCTTGTTCTTCTGGCCCGAAGTTATTGGGATGGAAGCAATTGAGTTGTTGCGCTCCAGTCACGAAAAGAAAGTTCCATTGCCTTTTGCATGTATCATTAAAGAATCATTGTTCTCGTGCCAAGGTAACAATTTCCAATGACCCTGCAAATACTCGGTGTTGTTCTTAGACTGCGTAAGGGAATGACCGGTCAATTATTGAGTCGAGTGTTATTAGGGTAATGGTCAGTTAATTGTGTGTTGCGGATGATTCTAAATGTAAATGGAACCGCGGCGAAGCCGCGCTTGAACGAGTATATTTCAGTGCCCATAAGGGTCCCTTCCAGGACTTCACAATTGTCGGCCAGGGAACACATCTCTTCATCCAGCAGCCATCATCTTGTGGTACACATACAACTTTATACAGCTCTCCTCCACGGCGACTGTTGGTAAAGCCTTGGTGTATGGTGCTGCTTGCTCTACGAACTTAACACAAGTCCGGCCTGTGGTCGCGGGCCCGCACAAGGAAGGGAGGGACTTCGACTAATAATTAGTCGCAAGCCTCTCTGCCAGGCAGAGACCTGCGGGCTCTGTCACCAGAGAGGCTTTGTTAAGCTCGCTTTCTCCGGCCAGTCTCTGTGTATAAAACGAGCTCGTTTCCAGCAGCTCCAACGGTTCCTCACCGCACTATCCGTACCACTTCTTACCACCAACAAGAACTTCCGATAGCTCTCCAAGCTCAAGCTTTGCCATCCCTCCTTCAACACCTTTAGGAACCCCCACCCACCATGCAACACGTCTCCTACAGCCTGATGATCACGCTCGTGGCGCTGCTCATGCTCCAGAGCCAGGTCGCGAACGCGACGTTTTTATGCGAAAAGGGCAGACGGCCTTGTGTGTGCGAAACGCGAGGCCGAGTGATGCGAAGCGTCATAATTTGTTCGCGTCGAGAAGAGTTTCGACGCCTTAGCCCAAGTCGGTATGCGATAATCATAGTGCATCCCTCCTTTTTCCCTTCCAGAAACCGTTAATCTTGTTCTCTTTTGCATCCGACAGGGACGCTGGCCATCAAGCAAAACCGGGACACTATACCTGCGAGAAGGTGAACGTGGCAGGCTTCAGGCCCGATACCATCACCAGGTTCTGTTGCAAGCTCCTTGCCGCACACAAAGAGGGGACTTGATTGTGAGTGTTTTATTTGTGGTCATTGCTTCAACAGAACTGCAGGTAGTGATGGTCCATGTCTTCTGCTGTTTTCCCTCTTCTTCATCAGGGCTTCACTTCGCACGGCTTGAAAGAATTCAACTGCCAGAACCACGGCGGCACCATAACTAACGTTGCCCAAGGTAGGCCATCGGATCGCATGGCCACAATGCCATGTAGGATACCCTTTTTTTCTCTTCAAAGAACACAATTCAGCCATTCAATTCTCCTGGATATTCTGGCCAATTCCTTTTTTTGTATGCGTCTCGAAGACCATGTTTGATGTTGCAAAATATCCTTCTATGTATGTACATGTAAAAAAAACACCGTGCGAGCGGTATTCAGTTTTTTTTGAGGGTGAAAAATCCAATCCTAAGGCCAGCGGGATGTGTGGTATTAAATATT
>SMGU01002415.1:0-10189 GCA_004348175.1 Puccinia novopanici | reverse complement strand
TTTTATTGCAGTTTTCAGGAGTGATTGAGCCTTTTAATGCTGAATGGTGTCTGGTGGATGACTGTTGTCACAGCTCTAACAAACTTGGATTTATAAATTGATGAAGGCTCACTAGCAAGGCTTTCATCCACATTCTCAATGTGATCAAAACATCAAAAAAGAATATCAAGGTCATAAATTGTTGACCAAGATGATATGAGCCATGATCATTTCAAGAAAACACATACAGACTCCAGCATTAATCACATCATTTTACTTATGATCCTAAACAGTATTTTGAGACTTGAAATCTGATTTAAATAGAAATTGGAGGAGGAAAAAATATAGCCTATTGTTTGTCAGGTGGCATGAGAATCTAAGTTATTCATGAGTAGAGGATGATAAAAGCTTGACTTAGGTAACACATCAGGTTGATTGTTGAGCTTGACATCAACACAAGTTACAAGCAACTTCATCTTGAGTTAAAACTGACTTGTAATTTACTTCACACCAACGTCACACAAGTTACCAACAGGTTATTCAAGAAAATAAAGTGAAAGCACTTGCATGCAAGTGCCACGGAAACAGCCCTGGTGGTTACTGTGACAAAAGTGGATTTGAAATGGAGATGATCTTGAATATTACAGGCTATTAATCTTGTTTTTTTAGCCTTTTCATTTTGAGCTCAGATTTGATGGTGTGAGAATTTCAAAGATTGAAAGTAAAACCACTTACATTGCTTGTTGAAAATGACCTAAGATTTGTCATAAATTTCAATAATAATAATAACCTAAACAAATTTGTAGCCAAAAAATTATTATTGATTCATGAGAAAAAAATAATCAGCCAGATCAAAGGAAAAAACTTATATTTAATTCAATTCTTTTTATAATTATAACAGACACTTTTTTTTTGGCTTGAATGTAGATTGATACCACAAGAAATTCCCTAGTTTGTAATTTCATGTTGACACAGCTTAAAAATTAGAAAATATCTTAGTCCCAACCAGTAGCTTATTCCTGAAAATGAAGTATGAAGATTCAGTTCTGAGTGGGTTGCAGTTGAGTTCCTCTTCTGATGAAGTTGGGTTGAGATGGTGTTCTGGTTTAGTTCAAGTAGATATGCACATAATTTCCCCATTTGTTGGGACATGTATCAGCATGTTTTCATGCTTTTTAATGTCAACATGTTGAACACTTCCTGCAATGTTCTAGGACCAACATCAAGTATGGCACTTGACACCAAGTGCCATGAATTGTCCCCTGGTGATGCCAAGTATAGAAAGGTATTTAGATTTACTTAGGTTACTATGGACTCATAAATAAGTCCACCTAAGTCTTCTCCATACTTTTTTATACTAGAAATAGAGCTATTTAATAGTATAGAGACCAGAAAGTATGACAATTGAGTCCACCTATTAGGGTAGTTCATGTACTGCTATTTTTACAATAGATTTCTAATTTGAATATGCATTGTAAGACTCAAAAGTGCTTGTGAGGAACTTTTGCTGAATTGAGAAAGGTATGGTGGAGTTGCAAGCTCAGCCTTTTTATGCTATCAGAAAACAAGACCACCAAGGTACGCTTGGAAGCTTTTATTATGTGTTCAAGATGAGCTGTTTGATTGAAAAAATATGTTGATTTTGTTGTTATGGAATGACTTCAGGGTTCAGGGTGATGGTTGGATTCTTCAATGTTGGCTTTGGTGATGTTTGCTGAGAGTGGGATTGAACCAAGGACATTGTTATTTGGCAAGGATGAGTGATTATGAAGAATGTAGAGATGGATGAAGATGAACTGTGGTGAGAAAGGGGGATGAAAAGGAAGATGGGGAAGATGCTCTGAACAGGAATTGAACTCGGGTACTTTGGGTTGAGTTATAAAATATAAGGAAGACTGGGTGGAGTATATGGTGAAATAGCCTAGTTGGGCAAGGCCACTGTTGAGGAAGTTGTGCTCAGGTGGAATTGAACCATGGGCCTTTTATAAAAGATGAAGCTGATATACATATGTATTGCAGTGAGGTAAGGTAGTATATAAAGTGTATAAGGGTTGATAAGGATAAGATATTTAGGATACTAAAAGTAGAATGAGTTGTTGACCAGTGCCCAGTGAGTGATGGGATGATGGGATGGTCTGAGGATACAAATGGCAGGCAGAAGGCCTCCTTATATAGTAAAATATGAGGGATTTTAGCTGCAGAGCCTTAACACAGCCCTAGCACAGCTTCACACAGCTTTAACACATCCCTACACATCCCTAGCACAGCTCTAGCACTGCTTTGAGGGAATATTGCTGTACAAATGACATGCAGTCCTTTGATATGCAAACAGAGTGAAATGAATTCAATATGAAAGAAATGGGTCAAGTTGTGGTTTGGAATCTGTAAAAGGAATTCAATATATATATATATATATATGCATAAAGTATGAAATATTGCTGATAATGAATAAATATTACCCCCAACAATTGACTATGACTGGCGGAATCCGTGTATCTTTTAAACTAGGAGAGTTATGAGGGTGGTTCCAGTGGGTGACTAGGGTTTATTTTGTCCATAAATTCCATTTTTGATGTTGTTTTGGCCATATCTTGAGTTGTTGTTTGATAAAAGTAGAAATTTTTAATTTTTCCATCCAGAAATACAGGAAAACAGACCACAGCATCAGTAAAGTTTAAGGAAAGTTTACATATGGTGAGCTCATAAGCTTTGAATGGAAATCCCTGCCATTTGATGCTTGCTGACCCAATTACCTTTTTACGGCATCAGCCAAGCAGTGGAAATCAGCAAAAACAAATCAGCAGTACATGAACTGCCTTATTTTTCTCCAAGTTCTGCAATGGTTCTGACCTTCAAGTACCCGAGAGAAACAGCTCAAGGCAACAAAAAACTACATAGCCTGGGAAGAGATGGATGCTTTTGCCAGGTTTGCCTTTGGAGCTCACATCTGGCAAGGTTTCCAGTCAAAATTGAGTCCAAAACTTACGTTGAACACAGGTCATACGCAGTATGCTCAGGACTCAGGAGTCAGGTTTCACCCGCAAAGCTTGTGGAATTTGAGTTGCCGCCAACAAAGCAAGTTGATGAGCAAAAAGCGGGGTTCCGGCGTACCGATTTTGGGCGGAGCTTGTCTGTTTCTTTTAGCTAACTAGTTCTGAAACAAGTCAACGCTTGAAAGTACAACCGAGTCTGACTCCGCCACATGATTAGGGTCCCTGGGACTAAGGAACGATACATTCTATGACCCGGAAACACCGTTCAGTCAGAGAAAAGGAATGATAAAGATAAAAACTCTCGGAGGCCATCTAACGTTCCCATATTTCTTTTTTCTTGTTCTTCGTCCAGAGTAGCAAGCTGCACCACCTCACTCAGCTGCTCCAGTTAGTGTTTCTAGTATTTGGGTTTATACACTCATGTTTCGATTGAATTTACATATTTACATGTAGGCACGTATCGATCACAGTCAACTTGCAATCTTTGAAGTCTTCGTTTCCCCATAATACTCAATACACTCATGCTTACTGCCTCGTCATGAAACCCATCTGGGTTTCATTGAAGCGATATCTCCGGACTTCTATGATATTCAAAATTCCAATGGAAGCAAGAAGAAAGTCGGAAACACAGAAAGCCTGAAAATTGGGTCAGTTAGGGAGAATCATGGGATGAGGCTCTCTGCGATGCCGAAACCCAGCCGCCTGCCGTTGGAATTCCGAGTGAGAGTTTTGTAAACAGTTTTAGCATGATGGGTGTTGTAGTCTCACCTACCTCAGGAGGATTGATCTCCGTTCTACTCGCCATTTGTCTGATCAGAGACTGTCGCCAAGGCTGAGCTTTAACCAGATCCGCTTGCCCGTTAGTCCGGTCTTGCAAGATTTTCCAACTGCAAGTATAGTGACAGAAGCACGCAGGCGATGAAGCTTTGAGTCGGCGCTGATCCTCGTTCGTTTGATCATCAGGTAAGAGACTGTTCGGCTTCCTATTGGAATATTGCACCCAATTTAGCTCTGCGCAAAACTAAAGCAGTATCTCCTTCATAATGGGTTACCGCTGGCACCATCCCTCCATCCCATAATTTATGCCGAATTTTAAAGACATTCTTCCTGTTATATAGTTATATAGTTACTATATTTTTTCTTTTCAGTGTATCCATATTCTCGGGAGATTTCCCACCAGTTCGCCCGCCAGGCCTCAAACATATCAATACCTCAAGATGGATTGGGGCACTACTTCAGAAAAACCTCTTTCAAGATCACAAAATACGCATTGTGGTTATAATATCTTAGTTGTCCCGCCGTGCTTCCATCCCACTGGCAGTGCGCACTCCTCTGGTACCTATCATCTGTTAACGAAGGATCCTACTCGTTTTCCGATTCACCCTGGTGGAATCATTATTCCCTTACAGCCATCAGTATGTTATTTTTTAAGCCGCCCTCGAACACCTCGTCCCTAACTTTTTGTTCCCCATCATAGCTTCGACGCCAGATTAGTGAAGTTGCCCGTTATTTCACTTTTCCTTCAACAGAGGGACTGTCCCTTCATGCGGATGTTTCAGTACACCAATCATTTCAGAGCCTACGGCGGGTGGGTGTAAGCAATTCTCAGCTCGATGAATATTACCATTGGGCTCATTCAGCTTCTGATATCATATTAATTAGAACAATGCCGTTGACATGCCCTTCCAATGATTTCGGCGGCTTCTTGGAGATCACTCATGTTTGGCTGCAAAGAGCACGGCGCTGTTGCTCAAACTCCGTGGGCAGGTCCCTCTCGTCCATCTGGGCTAGGTGAGGAATGATGCTTCATCATTTTTTTTTATTTTTTTATTTTTTTTCTGTTATAAGTCAGTCCCTCAAACTCTTCTTTGCTTGTGTGCTGGTTCATTGGACAGGGGTTGCAGTGCAACTAGAATTTCGGATTGACTATCACACCGCGAGCTGGTATGAGGCCTGGTTGATGTCAAAGTTCTGTCATGGCGCTCCTGCAACTGGTAACGTGGACCATAGCGTGGAGACCCGTCGAAGGCGCTCAGGAACGGATTCATCGCATTGCAGCAGACTGTCCCAATCCACAGCCCCCACCTCCTTTCCCGCTTCGCCCTTGCCTCCAGTCAGAACTCCAGAAAACCAATTGAAATCATCGCCTGTTTTGCCCGATGGTTCTACAGGACCAGTCCGAAGCAGGAGCATTTACTTATTGTCGCAAAAGCGGCAATACCGAAGGTTCCATCCAACGGAGCCCCGCGGAGAGCACAAGAACACCCTTCTGCCACTCTCGCGGAACCGCAAAAAAAGTCAAATTCCCGATCTTTTCACAACCCCTCCCTCTTTTGAAACGGAATCCTGCTCACCCAACTCGCATCACAAGCAGTCGATCGCTACTACAGCGTATGATCATGACGCGCATCCCACGTCCACCGAAAATATAACGCCTTTTCACGAAATACCCAAAGGCAGAAGAAATTCCAATGATTCGGATCTCATGCCTGGCGTGCTCGAGAAGGAAATCAAAATGACATGCAAACATGACTCGAGCGATTCGGTTTGCAATCACCCTCGGATCCGAGATAGCTACTTTCGATTTGAAACAGATGATCCGCAGCAGAGCGTGAAGGAGAAGACGTATTCAACTTCAGAGAAAATATCAATGGATCCAGATCAAAACAATCCGATAATTTCAGAAGATACGCCGATCTATGAGGGGCAAGATGACAAGCGCGACTCCGACCTGAACCTGATTTCTGACTGGAAGAAGTTTTTGGCTCAAATGACTCCCCCGTCTACTGGTTCTTCCAGGGACGTCGGAGAGGATTACGTCGACCACAAGCACATGCGTGGTAGGAAGCGGCCTGTACCGCAGCGGCTTAATCTAGTCCTGGTGGAGACCAGCGAGTCTTTACCCGTCATATCACCAGGATTAAGCCTTGCTTCGTCCACTAGTTCATCTCTTAGAATCTGCGAGACTAAGAGAACTCCATATCTCGAGTTGGAGACAATCCGCGAGGAGCACCACAGTTCAAAAACTTATCCTGAAGACAACACCTCCAGTAGTCCATCTGCTTCTAGATCTTTTGTTAATACATTGCCTCCATCGGCTATCCGAAATCTAGTAGGTCGGGCCAAGATACCCTGGACAAGGTCGAAGACGAGTGAAAGTCTTCCCTCTGATTCGATGAAGGTAAGATCGGCCTTCCAGGATGATGCCTTGAACAAGCTGAACGGGTCGTATTCTGCAAACGACGCGACTAGCAACAGCAAATCGTTTTCTCCCCCTGCACCCACCACTCCAGATTTGAATTCGTCTAGCGATTCGGTTAGCATCGGAAATTTGTCTCATCCTCTACTGGATGTGCACCCCGAGAGCCCGGCTCCTCGTCGAGATCGGCCGTTGGTGCGCGTGTCGGGTCAACCCAAGACAAGGGAAGTCAAAAGACCGTCGAAGTTAATAGATCCAGATGCGGCCCGGCTCCCTGCTCCATGGCTCATGAAAAGCACCCACCTTCAAAGTTTCCTTCCAATCTCCCTCAACAGAACCGCGTCGAATTCATCATTAACTTCTCAACCAGTCATCCAAAAAGCCAAAAGAGTCGGAATTATGAATAATTCAACTTCCCGGCTAACAACTTTAAAACTTCCCGCTTCAAAGTTTACAAAGTGACCTTTTCGACTTTTTTGTTTGTTTGTGTTTTTGTATTCTCGCCGTAAAATTTTCGTTCTTTTCGCCTTTTGAATTTCCTGAGATGTTCACTTCCTGTGTAAGATAGTTATGATGCGTCGTTCTTTTGGTAATATTTCAATTATTATTTTTTTTTTCAAAAGGATAATAAAAAACATGCGCAATGACCTTATATACAGTACGGTTGTTTGGGTTTAGACCTTCAAGCTAGAATTTGATTGTTATGAAATCTATTGAATCACTTGTGACGGCATTGGGCTGACTGAATCCATAAAAATATTTCAATCATCAAGTCTTCTCAGCCTATAATGGTGTTCCCATAATGAACAAAACAACCCTGGGGGTGTAGCAAATGGTTGAGATAGTCTCGGACTGCCCAGAAAGCATCGAAACCTGTTTGGATGGGTCGTTGAGAGCTTTCAGTGCTACCTGTCAATTCTTAACAGACCAAAGAAGCCGTTGCAAATAGTGGCGGTAAGCCCTTTCACCACAGGGCTGCTCGCAAAATGCTGATTCCCTTCTTCACTGGTGGCTATCACTAAGAGTTTTGAGCATCAAATGCGACACCATTCGGACAAAGGTGGCAGAGGATACCCTTCCCAAACCGTCACCAAGGCTCGCTGATCCTGGCTTATGATGCGCAGAAATTCTTAATATCAGAAGTTCGATAATTACTATAAACGCAAGTTTCACTCACAGCCAATTTTACAAAACGAGTTGCTAGTCTTGAGCTGAATCTGTAAAATTTATTCAAGGTCGCATCATAGGAGCCTGGAATGGTCTTTTGTATTGATTGCGGGAAAAAATCACACTTTGGGGAGATGGGGATACTGGGGACTGCCAGTTTTTAGCCGATTCAAGAAACTGTAATAGTTGACACAGTTGACAGTGTTTTTCCTGCAGCAAATGATTTATAATTGATAAAAAAAGGCTTGATTGGGGAAGCTGAAGGGCCCTGATCAGTATTCCAGTGAGGCAAAAAGATTGAATATTGAAAATGATATTTTCTAGAAGTAAGAGAAGAACATTCACTGTACTTAATCTTTTGGGATGGCTGATCACGCTGATCATTCTTTTAAGGGAAAAAAGAAGGCTCCCTTTTATATTCCAGAGTTTGCTTCAAGGAGGTACTAGAGGTCTTTAGTTTAAACACCATTTCTCCTTATGATTGCTAAACATGGCTCCCAAATGGTTTCATCTTTCACCATTTTGGTTTATTTTGTACTTGAACTCAGTCTATGTCATCATTAAGTCATTCAGCATTGTATTTTCAGCTCCAAAATGAACCATTAGCCTTGAATAAATTGAATGAAGGGGATGATCACCAATCACTTGACAAGTGTGCAAAGTGTTTAAATAAATATTTCTACAACTTACAGGCCTTAAAAAGAATCTCTCAGTTTTTTTATCAATTTTTCATCTATCTGAATTACATGAGAAATCATTTTTTTAAAAATCAGAGATTTCTCATGATTAAGGCCGTGTTTGGCTGTCCAACAGTGTGATAAAATATCAGAGATATTTTCCAAATCCCAAATAGGGTTTGATATCCCAGGATATGCTCTTGACAGAGCAATTTTACCAGGATATTTTGGTCTGAAGCAAAATATCTGGTATGCTTGGATTGTGTTGGTAGGAGTATGATGGAGAAAAGGTTTGTCATAAACTGGGGGTTATGATCGAGCCTTCCCAATATCCATTGAATCTTACATCATAACCCGCCAACCCCCAAAACAAGTGTTATGCAATTTTATCATGCATGGGGACAGCCAAATGCAGCCTAAGAGCATGCACATCAGTGGAGATATTGCTTGCTATAATAGCTCTCACTTGGCCATGGAAGTATAGCAACAATTTCCCCACAACACACTTGTGCTTGCTAAATTCAAGGCTATATTGCCATGAATGTGGTTGGAGTTTTCCTGAGAGGGGATGCTCTGGATAGCCTGTAGGTGGATGCAGAGTGACTTTGTATATGCAATATGAGATAGTGTTATTGCCAAGTGCTCCTAAATTTGGCAAGGGTTGGCAAAAAATTCTAAAACATTTAGCAAGAAAAGAGGGTTTGGCATTGCCAGTGTGGGGTTTTTGTTGCTAAAATAGCATAGTGAATATTTTTAATGCAACTGACACCAGGGCTGTTTCTGTGGCACTTGCATGCAAGTGCTTTCACTTCATTTTCTTGAATAACCTGTTGGTAACTTGTGTGATGTTGGTGTGAAGTACATTACAAGTCAGGTTGAACTCAAGATGAATTTGCTTGTAACTTGTGTTGATGTCAAGCTCAACAATCAACCTGATGTGTTACCCAAGTCAAGCTGTTATCATCCTCTACTCATGAATAACTTGATCTTTATGCCACCTGACAAACAATAGGCTATATTTTTGCCTCCTCCAATTTCTATTCAAATCAGATTTCAAGTCTCAAAATAATGTTTAGGATCATAAGTAAAATGATGTGATTCATGCTGGAGTCTGTATGTGTTTTCTTGAAATGATCATGGCTTGTATCATCTTGGTCACCATTTTATGACCTTAATATTCTTTTTTGATGTTTTGATCACATTGAGAATGTGGATGAAAGCCTTGCTAGTGAGCCTTCATCAATTTATAAATCCAATTCTGTTAGAGCTGTGACAACAGTCATCAACCAGACACCATTCAGCATTAAAAAGCTCAATCACTCCTAAAAACTGCAATAAAAGAAGCTTTAAAAAAACACAAACCTCCCCAATGACAAACATTTTTTAGAAAACCAAACCTTTGCACAAGGGTCAATCACCTTATTCATCTTTTAAGCTTGGCTCTCAACTAACCTGACTGTGCAATTGATGATATCAAATCACAGGTAAGGCTGAAAAAAAAGACAAAAATTTGGTTTTGGTGAGTCAGTGTCCAGTCAATCTCTCAAACACCCACCCACACACACACACAAAAAAACTTGGAAGGCCAACCAAATAGTCTCTGTGATTCAATCTTCTCCTTTTCCTCCTCCAAAGATGACCCAATCCTTTTTCTAATCTCCCCCAAGCTTTTATTAAGATCTTTCAAGTCTATTGTGTTGAGTTTTTTCCTTTGCTTTTGCTGAAACAACAGAGCAGAAAACCTTCAACCTGCAGCTTGCATCATGTCACCATAACGTACGGCCGTATGTTATGGTGACAGGGAAGAATCACAGCCCTCAGCAACACAGGTGTCACAGAACCACAAAATGCTATACATAATCAACCTTATTTTTACTCTTGGCGGTTCCTCAAAGCACTGTGATTTAATCATGACCAAGGGCTTCCTTTATCTTGGTGAAGGGTTGGATGTGATTTTGACATGACATGAAGCCAAGTTGTGACCAAGTTACCAAAGATTGAGTAGGTGACTTGTGGAGGATATCAACTGAACTTGGGAACAAGTTCACCAACAATCAGGGCAAACTTGTGCATGACTTACAAACAACACATAACAGGTATCAGCTCAGTTTATGACTGAGTTAAGAGAGAGCACTTGCATGCAAGTGCCAAGAAAACAGCCCTGGTGTGATGTG
>SMGU01002414.1:0-15864 GCA_004348175.1 Puccinia novopanici | reverse complement strand
TCGCCGCTATACTAACCGTGGGCGGACGAGTTGCTGATAAAAGTCACTAGGAAAACAACTAGCACCACAGCTAAAAAATGCCAGCATCCATTTTTCTGAAACTCTTTCGGGAGAAATCAAAGGATGATTAAATCCCTAGGACGAGCATGGGGTGAGGCCTTGGCCCCAACCCTCTACTCAGCCGAGTATGGGTGGAGACACTCTCCTTTTCAAAGGAGGCCACCCGCCAGGGCCAAAATCTCTGGCGGAAAGGCGCAGTGTATAGTATCAGAAAGATATTGAGGCTGGATGCCTATTTGGCACCAGAAAGGGTATTTTCGCTCGTTGAGCCCACACTTTCTGGTCCGGAGGTTTGTCGACGGCCTGAGCCTGCGTATCTGTTTGACAACCTAGGCAATAAATAAATAAAATCAGTCTCTATCCATCTTCTTGCCCAACCCCACCATATACAACAAGGCGCCTTGCACTTCCTGCAAGTCGGCAAAGGTATAGGGTCTAATGTAAAACTTATAACAATTTGATTTCCATCTGCCCAATGTGCAAACGTCTTCTTCGAAGATGCCTAAGGCCGCTTGTAGGGAAGCCCCCCCAACTCTAAAGGAGTGTCCGAGGAGGCCTTCGTATCCCGCTTTCCGGAGCGTCTTCTGAATTAGATTGACAAATGATTGTCTTGAGAAGACGTCTTGACCGCCATCCGTGTCAAAGCTGAACAACGGCATGTTAGAATCAGCCAGGTCTTACAACTGTCGCTGAATGGCGTCCACTGGGCAGAGCAATCCGAATTGGCTGTTAAGCGTGATAACCTGCTTCTGGCCATATCTGTCAGCAAAATGGTGGCCTGGCAGCCTATTTGGGGTTTCTTGAACAAGACGTATCAACCAGTTGGAACCGCTGTCAAAGCTGGTACGCCGTCTTCCTCACCAGCTCGCCAATGCGTGCCATTCCCCAGAATGCATCTATCGCTAAGTCCAATGCCGCCCTGTCCCTGTTGGATCCTGCGCACAGCTCTGATGCCAGCCATAACAAATGCTTCATCATTATAGGGGATTTCTTGACTGACTGAGCCGTCACCGCTTCAACTCTAGCTAATGATTCAAGTAGCAGTTCTATTTGACGTTCAGTTGCCGTTGGAAATGGTGTGTTGTGGAAGAGGTGCCACGCCTTTAGCCCCACTAAATACTTCTTGACAGTTTTGGCTGACACTGTCAGCCACCAAGAAATTAATATTTATGGTATTCAAAATTCAAACATAAAATCATAAAGTCGATTTCCATAAAATTTTCTCGCAGGGAACTGTCACATTTCATAAAACTTTATTGACAATCCCCTGCGAAAAAATCAAACTTTGATGTTATGTCAATTTTTATGTCCGAATTTTGAATACCATAATTATATATTAGCCCGGTTCACATAGCTGCTTGCTTGCATTTAAATTTATTGTGGCAAGCAAGCTTTGAACTCATGCGGAAATAGAGTTTGGCCTTAAATCATCATGGGAAAGTGCCACAAGCATACCTTATAATTTTATGCAAGCAAGCAGAGGGTTTTTATGACATCTGCATAAAATTGCACTACGTGAACCGGGCTATTAATTCTTGTGAGTAGCAAATTACACCACGGCCAGTCGAAACCGACTGGATTTCGATTGACCAACCGCCTGGCAATCGGTTGGCCATTCAATCAGCCAGGACGTCCGCGACCCAGGTCGCATAACCACCGTTCCCCCATCGATTGGAGGAAGCGCCGGAAAATCGCCTCCAAGTCGATTAAAATTCGATTGGAGCAGGCTGAGATCCGGCAAAAGGGCAAGCCTGCAGCCAAAAGGTTGCAGGCAGGTTTCGAACCTGTGACCAGGGAGCAGTTCATGATGCTGAGCCGCTATCTGACAGATGGACTACGGTCCGATTATTTGTCATCCCTGACCGAGCTATATCAGGTGTGATTTCAGTCATTTTCTTGACAGATCCCGGAGGATCAGAGCGGAAAAAAATCGGTTTGAGCGGGCAATCGATTTTTTTCCGCTCCGAGCCGGCCTGACCCGTGAGAGTATGCCATTTCTGTGGCCAACCGATTTGGAAATGCTCAAGGAGTTTGGTTTCCAACCGATCTCCAGCTGTGCTCCCACGCATGGGGCACAGGACCAATGTTAATGCCGAAAGAGCGACAAAAAATTGGTGCCGGCGGGCATGAAGCGGACAAAATTTTATGCAAGCAAGCAGAGGGTTTTTATGACATCTGCATAAAATTGCACTACGTGAACCGGGCTATTAATTCTTGTGTGTAGCAAATTAATATATATTTTCAAATTGTTGTTGCCCTGTCACACAATTTCCTGGTGGCATAGTGGTTCAGACATGTCCTTTGGAATTGTCATTGACTCACTCAGAAGCTGAATT
The DNA here is from genome assembly GCA_004348175.1 of Puccinia novopanici. Taxonomy (NCBI): domain Eukaryota; kingdom Fungi; phylum Basidiomycota; class Pucciniomycetes; order Pucciniales; family Pucciniaceae; genus Puccinia; species Puccinia novopanici. The sequence goes on along the minus strand of SMGU01002414.1, from coordinate 13,468 downwards.
CAACTCCTACTCAAGCACATCACAACAATTATGGACTTTTGGTATATTAATATTCTTTTGATACTCATAAAATAATCATCATCAAATTTTTATGTATTTATAATCAATTAGAATTATGAAAATTCCTTTGAAAATCCACAATTCACATGTATAACTTTAATCCTGCTGTTTTTCACAAAATATCTGAAAAAGTACAGAGATTAATCAAATGGAATGATCAGTTTCTTTGAATTCAGTGCGCTTCAAGGCCTGTGAAAACCATTCTGAAACACAGTTCACACAGCCTACATGATAACCATGAAAATATGGTATGAAAAATGATATTTTCTGAAATACCAAAAGGGAGGATTTACCCAATAGCCTTGGCATAGTTGAAATGAGCTACCTGTGAACGCTTCAAGGCCCTGAATAGAGCAGATCATTTGGTGGAATCAAGGGTGGGCCTCACAATACTTAAGGAGAGCCATTTCCTCCCATTTGGGACCACTCCTCCTCAGTTATTATTCAGTATAGGTAAGTTATAAGCTACAAAGGCACATTCCTTCTCTTCTAATTAAGAGGACTGGCCTTTTTCCTTATGATTATCTTAGTATAATACTCCATCCTCAATAAATTATTACATAAGTTGATTGGGAAGACCTGTGTTAAAGTCTAGATAACCCTTCTGAGGATTTACATCCATTAACAGGAAGCTGGTAGCAGGGTAGTAACCTGTTTATTTTATCTTCCACTTCATTATAAGTGTTCAAGAGATTTGCTTTGTTTATTACTTTGTTTATTATCAGTTTTTCAACTGATAATTTTATCTTTGGTAATTTTATAAGAGCCTTAGGAAAACAACTCCCCTCTTTTAGTTGAACAACTCCCATGACATGGCAGACGTCAATTTTGGGAGTTGTCCAAATAATTCCATTTTCAAGATGGGAGTTGTCGTTCCAATCCACATAAAAAAAATATTTGACTCCTGGGGAGTTTCTGGGCAAAATCAAACCACAGACACGGGAGTCCGTGGGAAATCCACCCCCAACATGCATTGCGGGAGTTGCGCAGCAAATCCCATGATCCAGAATATCTTCTACTTCTCCCAGAAATTCTTCAACCCTACATCTCTCAAGTTCTAGACATCCAATCGTATGGACACTGCAGCTTCCGAGTGGTTTCCTATTGCCTAGGCCATGGACAACATGAACATCTAGCCGTGTGGAACAAACTCTATCAAGACACCAAGGAAAGAAGTCAATGGTATAAGGATAATTCTTATATTGATAATATCTCCTCCATCTTGAACAGGATCCAGTGTGAATCAAGTGGACCCTGCCATGTAGGAAACTGGATGTCAATTCCCACAACTGGAGATCTCATTGCCAACACATTCAAATCCCCGGAATTCTTTTGGTCCACCTCTTTTTCCCAATCATTCTTCCCTCATTTCTGCCCTCCCAACAAAAATCCCCCCATCTTCATAGCCTTTCTTGCCCCTTTCAAACACTTTGTAGTTGTTAAAACTAAAAATCCTGATCTCTTTCCAGCCCCCCAAGTCCTCAAGCAATGGTGGCAAACTGCAATGCCGGAGGCTCTGGCTTGGGAGGAAAAGTTTACAAATTGTTTTCAATTAACTTTCAAGCTAAAGCCTAAAGCTGGTCCAGATAAAAATAAATATTATTAAATTTTGTTGTAATTGTCTTGTTTTTTTTTTATCTTTGTTCTTTTCTGTCTCTTGTTTTTTCTGCTTAATCTTATTTTCCTCTCTGATTAGTTTCTGATATGAAAAGAACTATGCTTGCTCCTTTTCTACTTTGAAAATTTTGGGGCCTTGGGAGCACCCAGCCAACATTCTTGAGCACCACAAGTAGTACTATTTTGCCAGCACGTACACATCTATGATAAGTTTTGAGCATTATAAGGGGCTGGGTTTTATTTAATGCAATTAAGGTGTGCCAGAATCTTTTTGTGTGTGTATTACTTGAGAAAAATAAATAAATATGTTGGTACCTTCTTCTTCAATTTTGTAGATGGAATAAAAATAAAAAAATAAACTAAAAATAAAAAAATCAAATAAAAAAAAATGGGGGAAAAAGGCATTGTTGAACCACTAAGGGCTTCCCAATTTTTTTTTGTTGGGGCTTGTATTGCATGAAATATATTTTATTCTATTTTTTGTGATTTTTGGACTCCACTAGGAGTTTTAGTGCGACAACTCCTGTGGCATTGATAGGAATTAGGACAAAAACTCCTGAAATCAACATCCACAACATCCTGGGAGTCACTCAACTAAATTAAGGGAGTTGTTTTCCCAAGGCTCTTTTATAATTACCTCTTTTTTCTGTTGTTGTCTATACGTGGCATGCCACTTTCCATGGAGTAGAGCTAGTATACTGACAGACATGTCCTGGTCCTTTGGTCCACCTGCGGACAACCAAACAGCCCAGTAACAAAAAAACTCCATGTCCTTCATGGTTAGTGGGAATTTTATTGGTCCTTTGCGAGTCACCTTCTTGTATGCAATGAACTTTTTCACCACACTGTTGTAGCCAACCAAGGTGATCATGTGCCAGGCTCCCAAAAGGTTAAAGTCCATTGGGCTCAGCTCCGGGCTCCCTTGGGGATGACCCTTTTAAGGGAAAAAAACAAAGTTTTTGTCTCTCATGGTAGTGCAAAGATTCCATGCTGATGTGTAATTTGGAGGAAATATATAATAAGAGAAGAAGGGTGATGCCAAAGATTTAGTGTGAAGGCAGATGAAATGTGGATAGATGAAAGCTAATCAGATGAACAAGATATAAGTGGATAAAAATGGACAGTGAGAATTGGACATTGCTCAACTTTATACAAGACACACTAAGGTCAAAATTGCTGTAGAATCAGCCAAAGGTCCATTGGTATGGGAAATACAGTTTCATCTGCCATGCGCCTGGACCCTATTATGCCACAGGATAAATTGTTGGTTGAGTTTTCTTTTGAAGATACCCTTTTTGGTGTCAATTGAATTTGGAGATTGACTAAAATTTTCTGAATAAACTTCCATTTGTTGTTAACTCCTCTGTCCCTAGATTTCCTTGTTCTTATTGATGCCTCTGTTGTGGTGTTATCTGTCCACACTATCAGGTTGGATGATTTCCTATCTCTTTTTAATGTGACTATCAGTAATATCCCTAATAGAATGGCCACTGTTTCCAGCCAAGCTATGTCCTAGCAGGGATTCATTCTTTCCAATTGCCTGCTAGTTTGAACAAAGCCCACTTTTTTCCAATGGATACGCTGATGCCATAGCCTTTTGAGGTGTTGCCTACCCAGCCTATGTCAACTGGATTTCCTGGGTTGACTAGGAGAGTTGGTTCAAATGTCTGTAGTGTATTGTGCTATTCTCATAGCTCTGATTGCATTTCTGACGGTGCCTCTCTCATAGCTGACCTGTCATGCCACAAGCAAATCCACCAATAGAGCCTCCTTGAGTAGCAATTCATTTGCGGCAGTAGGTAAGATATGTGGTTCAAGCATCCGGCATACACTTCCACCTCCTGAAAACTGAACTTGGGTTTTTTGTCTTCTAGAAAAACCATATTTGGTTAATCCACTGTTGAAGTTTTTCATCTGGCAGTTTTACGGGTTTTTTAACACCATTCCAAATGAATCCAATAATTTTTTTTTGTCAGAAAACTCTGAGAATTTATCTTTGTTTGTGATCACACCCAATCCTAACAAGAGTTTGACAACACTAGAGATGTTTGTTGCTTCAGATCTTGTTTGACAATCAAATTGTTGTTGACCCAGCAAAAAATGTCAATCACATCAAATTCATGCTTCATGATATTTGTCCATGCATTGGCTGGTTTCCCAAAGGAACCACAGCCTGCTACCCCACCAAATTTTATTCTCGTGTCAACGTATAGGTTATACTTGAGGTCTCTGACCAATAAATATGGCCATTGATATTTCTTTTTTGGGATCTGCCTGTATGCCTTTTCTCAATCAAACAGGGCTAATTCACATGGTGCTTTTAAGTCTTTAAAGAGAATTGATCTACTACCTTATATTTGTCCCAGGTTGTTTTAAAATCATCTGGGTTGAAAAAGGAATTGACTGAAGGTATTACCCTGTTATTTTTTATTTTTTTTATTTTTTTTATTTTTTTTATTTTTTTTATTTTTTTTTTATTTTTTTTATTTTTTTTATTTTTTTTATTTTTTTTATTTTTTTTATTTTTTTTATTTTTTTTATTTTTTTTATTTTTTTTATTTTTTTTATTTTTTGGAAATCATAGATTATTAATTAGACTAAATTTTCCATCTGCATTTACAATGGCCCCCATCAGGCTTGACCAAAAGAACTCAAAGAAAACCACCAGATATTCATGAGTGAACAGACCTAGCATACATCCATTTGATACCTCCTTCTTGATTGATTACTCTATTTTCTCTCTTACCATAAATGCTGATTGAGGATTAGGTGGGGCATACCACCTCAAATCACCAATATTGTGAGGGGGTATCCCTTGGTTAAAACCAACTTGGAATCCTTCTACCACCTCAGCGTATTCTTTTTCTAAATTGGCATCAGCAAGAGCTTTCTCCCAAGCTGCAATGTTCATTTCACAATGGATTTATAAACCCAAAGCCTCTTCTGAATGAAATTGTTTGTTCATTTGAGTTTCAGATGTTTCAGCTTTCTCCAAGGTCTCATGCACATGGGAGATGCTCTTTTGAGCCTTGCATGATTGAAGATTGAAGGGATGAGTATAATTACTAGGTACATTATGTACACACATCAAAGGAGGATGGAAGGTGACACAAATTAGGACACAAAAAAATGAGAAACTTGTTCTGTATAGTAGAACTGGACTGTGTATACAGTATAGAAAGGAAAGAAGAAGTGGACTATATTGTGGATAGCAACTGAATATTTGTCATTGCGTTCTCTGTGCCCTCCTTTGGCATCTGAACTGCTCCCTCCAACTTGATTGTTACCTTTGCCTTGACCTCCTCCCCTGCAATTATTGTACCCTGAGATGAAGTTTGAGCCTTTTAAGGCTCCTCTGTGTTTTTTTTCTTGTTTGGCACATAGCTCAGAAATGAATCAGACTGAATTTTCTGGAGATCAAAATTGGTTTGTGATTTTTCTGAGAAAGAGCACTGGGGGCCTGTGGGTTTCCTGTTTTGAGGGTCTATGTTTGCTGATGGATAACCTGGAGCATAATAATTTTTGTCCCACAAAATTTCTCTGAGGTTTCTAGCGGTATTGTAGCATTGCTTGAGGACATCTGTTAGCTTTACTTATATATCTGGGATTGCAAGCTTTCCGTTCATGGAGATTCTGTGCAAGAATGTATCTTGTCACACCTGTATATCATTTCGGAATGCAACCATGAAGCAGTATTGATTGTCTATCTCCATGCAGATTTCTTTGTGTTTACTAAGAAGGTTGGCAAACATGTGCAAGTTGAGGGAGTTTTGGAGGATTCTATCAAAGGCACAATGATTTATGTTCCACATAGAGTTTTTCTGATGCCCTTCTGCAACAATATTATAGCCTTTATGATGAGATTTTGAGTTTGAATAGCCACAATGTGTGGAAACCATAACCTAGGTCACAACGCAAATACACTTCAGTTCCTCCCAGTTGTATTTCTTTTCTTCATCTCATTCATTGTTTCCACTAGTGCTCATCAATTCAATCTCAAATCACTCAACCCTCCAACTTTGTTGTCAGGTATGCTGCTCTTGTATTTTATCTTTTCTTTCACCTCATACCTATTTGCTTCTGTCTTATCTTCTTCTCATTCATTTCTCAGGTGTGCTCCTCTTCAACTAGACTTTTGTGTTTTGTTATCTAAAAACATCCTGTTGTTAAATATGGTCTGCTCTTCATTTCTTTTATTGATCTCATTCATTGTTTCCACTCATGCTCATCAATTCAATCTTAAATCACTCTACCCTCCAACTTTGTCATCAGGCGTGCTTCTCTCCAAGTCTACTAGAATTTCATGTTGTGTTATCTAACAACATCCTGTTGTTAAATAAGGTGTGCTCCTCTCCAAGTCTACTAGACTGTCGTGTTGTGTTATCTAACAACATGCTGTTGTTAAATAAGGTGTGCTCCTCTCCAAGTATACTAGACTGTCGTGTTGTGTTATCTAACAACATCCTGTTGTCAAATAAGGATCATCATATTGGACACCTCAGTCATTAAAACCTGCAGGAATTTGAACTTGGAGGGCACATTTCTGTGAAATAATTTTCCCATTATCAGTTAATAACTATGCCTTTCTTCATTTGGATTCTTATGTGAGGCATGCATGGAAAAATCTAGAAAATTTAACAATACCAGACTTAAATTTGAGGAATTTGGGTTGGAAGAAGAGGAATAATAGCTAATAATTATCACTTATAAATTGAGATCAAGCTTGCCACAAAAAAATAACTGAAACATTCAAATAAACAGGATTAAAAGAGTGGAATTGTGGAAAACATTTTTTTGTGTCAAGTTTCAAAATAAAGAAAGAATTGTTTTTTAAAGTAAATGGAAAATTAATTTTAAGAAAAAAAATGATTGATATTTTTCCAGATTCGAAATGCCCTGAAAATAATTTTTGTGGGGAAATATCTTCAGGAAGAAGACAAAACAATCAAAAGATTAATCATGGAGTATATAATAACATAGCTTTGCATTCAGAGTTTCAATTCCATATGTAAAGATGGTATTGAAAAAAACTTTGACAAAATCACAGGCATACAAACCATTACTTTCTACGACCTTATTCCAGAAAGCTGTATAATGAGATTCCATCCAATAATCAATGAATGTCCAAACAATTCCAGCAGGTCTTTTACCAGCATGGGCTAAATTTTCATTGAAACGCCTCTTCTTTTCCATCCAAATGTTATCTGGTGGGTTTTCAATATTGCTGTTGAATTCTAAATACGAATTGAATGCGTTTGTCATCTCCTGTGGATAGTTCAATTCTGCATCCAATGGTAGTCCCTGCTTGAATGGGACAATGGAAATTATCATCTCCACATAAAGCAAAAACAGTGGGAAAACAAACTGCCATCTTAATAACTTCCCCCCATCATGCAAACTGTCCAAATCAATCTTTGCATGTTGACTCCAATATTGGTACCATGTATTAATATTACCCATCAATATCCCTATTTGAGTTGTTGAAGGTTTTGAAATGATTGTATGTCTGCTCCTCAGAGATTCACAGGCCTTCAACAATTGCAAATCTGTGAGCAAAGACTTCCCCTTGGATGGTTTTGGTATTGAATTCAGTAGTATCACTACACGGATTCTTTCTAATTGATATGGACCTTCACCAGTGAATAGACTGGTGTCAAATTTTAGCCTTCCATAATTTTTTATACCATCAATTTGAAATGGATAATTTCCAAAAGCCATAATGGTTTTTGGCTGGTGAGGTTTGAGCATCTTTGAGACTTGAGGTGGGTTTCCAGATGATGAGGCTTTATTTCCTGACTGAAAATAATTGTGTTGGGGCATAGGGGATTGATTCAATAAGGGTTCTGCTGATCTTGGCCAGTCAACTAAACTGTTGGGCTTCACTCTGAGGCTTTTTTTAGGTTGTGAAATAGGAGAAGATGTTGTTTGTTGATCAGCTCCAGAGTTTGAATTTTTCCCTTGCTCAGGTGAATTCAAAGATGATAGAACATTGCCACCATTCTTTCCATCTATTGAGCTCATTTTCCAAGGTATTCTGCCACCTGATGACAACACTGGTGCCATGGAAGCACCTGCATTCTGATAGTATGGTATGCTACTTCCCGGCTGGAAAAGCCGGATGGCTTGCTGGATTTCTTTTGAGCTGAATTGTGGTGTAGCAATGTAATTTTCTTCAGCTCTGTTGGGCTGCTCTGAGTTGATTAAGCCGGATAGGGAGTCTTGTGTGGCATAACTGTGTTGGGTGTCATTTTCATCGGAGTTAATGCCAGTTTTCAAAGACAACAAATGGCCCCATGATTCCCAGATTTTTCTCTTGGTACCTCTGCCTTCATCCTGTTTATGAGTCCCTGAATTTCCCAAAGGTCTTTGGGTTATGGGAGCATCAATTTGCAACTGTGTGTTCCTTCCCAGATTGAAAGACTCACTGAGACATTCCCATGGGTTTGTTGGCGAAAGTCTATAATCTTCGGTTGAAGCACTTGCGTCTGACTCGCGGGTCTTATCGAAAGCAGATAAGAATTCTCTTCTTGTGGTACGTCTGCTGGCTTGTAAGTTGACTTGTTTCAAACTGACACCAGATGGAAATAGCTGATGATCATTAATCTTCAACTTGAAAGGTTCATCACTATTTCCAAGGTGAATGGGGTTTTTGGTTAATACAGAGATGACCCCGGACTTAGAAGACTGGCCGAAAGAGCCAGGGTATGAAGGATAAGCTCCTCTAGTTCCCAGACCGATTGCCAATAGAGCATCATCAGACCCATCGGTTTGTAATCTGGCTTTCTTCCCTGTGTTCAGCGCATTGTCGGCTGTGCGGCTTTCCCTTTCGATTGGCGGCAGAGCTGCATGACCACTAGTGGTCGCTGAGGCAGCTTCATTTGAGGCCTTCACGAGCTGCTGCCCTCCCTGGAGAATCTCCTCATTCGCACTTGCGACGAAAGTGAAGGCCACCCACACAATGAACAGCCAGGCAAGCCACTTGATCATTTTCGTTTCTTGCTGCGCCAGTCGCGGATGATCGACTGATAACATTGGACAGTTCAAAGTAGGAAAGGTGGTTGACTCGAACGAGCGGGGAAAAGTATACCACTTAGCCTTGAGGAATCAATTAAGACTTGGTGCAGGTTCGCTAAAGAAGTTGCGAGCGTGTCAAATCCGTACTGTTCCGTCTCTATCGGAGCTCTAACGCAGTTTGGCGCAGCATGAATGAAACAAGAGGACATGATAGTAGCCAGGATGTGAAACCTGGGATCGTCTTCCGTCACCATCAGCTTCAGGCTCCTCGTTAGTGGTGAGAGCAGCTATATCGGTATGGATTTCGGTAGGAGTGGTCCGGAGGAGACTGTAGTCTCCTCCGGCTGGCTGAGCCGCAGCCGAGTACACATCTGTGACCTAGGTCACAACAACTCGTACTCTAGAGTAAGTCAGGCATAATCTCGTTCAAGCAAGCATTGGCCGGTTAGTTGTGTTTCTGATACTCAGTCCCGGATGTAGACGCACCTGCAATTCAGAACTGGTCGAGGGATTTCACCGAAGAGGTGAGTTATTCAGACAGTCGATCAATTGGCATTGATTCCACTGGACATGGTGGTCGAATCGGCATTGGTTTTGAGGGACATTGCCTCGCTGGCACTCGCCCAGCTTGGCTTCTGTACTTGGCCCATCAATGCGTTTCAATGGAGCCGGCCCACTAAACGAGAGGGGGTATATTGGCTTGCAATCTCAATGCTATGGCGCTTGGATGGTGTGAATTTAGTGCCACCACGGGGAGCCCATGAAGTGCCTCGAATAAGCAGGGCTCGAGCTCGTCCCGGCCACAACCAACCGTCGGCCCAGTGCTTTATCGACATCCTCATAATGAATCTGAACCATCATGCTTCCGGGCTTCGGGCTTGCCCGGCAGAGTGCATCGGTCTGTCACCTGCTAGTTCCGAGATACAGAAGCCAATCTGATCTGCGCCAGTGGGACCTGTCTATTGGCCATTTGGTGAGCTTGCACCTCCGTAGTACAAACTTGCAGGAAGGAGTTTTACGGAACCGCAGCGGTCGCCAGGAGTCATAGGAGGTCATAGGCCGGGCTTGACTTCCTGGGAGAGGTGCATATATTTAAGGAGGTCACTCCATGTGTGATTTTTCCGCTTCCCTTAAATAACGTTATCGTTAAGCCGCCTCCAGTCTATCCAAGGTAAAGGATTGTTCTATGCTCTAATCGCTCGTTTAATTTGAAACCCTCATTCCGCTTCCTGTATCAAACGGAACTTAACTCTCCTTCATCTCTCTTTCAACTATCAGGAAGTTGCAGAAAATTTCGAGAGCACCGTCCACAAATCACTCACCCACCTCTTAATATCTTCGAGACATCTTTCAGTATTGTTGCTCGACGTGCCTGCAAGCTTCCCTAGTGCTCCCATTTTTCTTCATAAGAAGTAGGAAATCAAAATGAAAGTCAACATAATTGTGGGGATGGCTATCCTTATGGCAGTCATGACGAGGCAGCACGAAGTGGTCATAAGTGGGGAGGATAGCTGGAATATTTCATTTACCAAATGGCATGATCATGACTGGTGCGAGGGCGGAGTATTTCACTCGGGTACCCAGAAAAGCAAAGTCTTCTCACTAGAAGGACCTGACGCGGAAATACATATCGAATTCGACGGTAACAACAGCCTTCGCTTCCATAATACCGGCACAATACCTCTGCGATACTTCATCCAAGATACAGGCTCCCGGTTCAACTGCATGGATAATCACATCACCGGTGGTGAGAGACACGTGGTCACTGTAAGCAACGCCAAAGTATGGGTTAGAAGAGCATGAACGTATCTCTGGCCATGCTTATATAAGCTTGTACTTGCCCAACCACTGCATCCGATCCACAGCCAATAAGATGTTAGAAAATGCTTATTTCAGCTCCCCAATACTATTCAACTTTTCCATTTAAGATTGCTGTTATTACATACATAGCATGGTTTGCATCAGCTGTAATTCAGTAAATTTCTTTTTCCATTTTTGTCCGTCCAACGTGCCAGACAATTGAACATGACTTCATTGCCCTATTTGCTGGACCCCAAAGCCAGAATGGCTGCAATTAAGAGGGGGGATTAACTGCACGCTTGTGTTCCACATAAAGCAAAGAGCAGGAGATATTTACTGTTTATTTATTAGGATGACAGGATGCCAGTGAAGTGTGTACAATATCTTGAAAGACCTCGGTGTTATAGGAGTGGCAGAGATATGCTTGTTTAGCAGGCACTCCAATGAGTCCTGCTTTCTACTGCTAGTTCTGAAGTACAGTAGCTAACCGTTTTTCTTCTGAGGAAAGCTGATTAATTCTTGGGCGCCAAAAAGAGCTGTTTCAGGCGACAAAGGGCAAGGCCTGTTGGTACATGTAGATGACATATACACAGTCCACAACTGCGTAACATGTCACAGAAGACTTGTAGATAGTATTTAAGGGTCCGTTTGGCAGTCCCGGAACGTCATATATTGTCAGTGCCGATCGTCAAAACTGAAAAGAGTTTTGGATCTGCCAAATCCGTTTATGACGGAGCTTGCTGATTCTTATGATCGTTTATTTTGCCTCAGACCAATATTTCAATTTTGGCTGGGAAACATAAGCGACCGTTGTGAGAACTCCTTTTGGGATGGGTGGCAGTCCTGCGAGGGGGAAATAACAGAGGTGATATTCAAGTATTTATGAAATATTACAACTGATACGGGTGGTTTGAAAGACCTGCCCCTCTAATGTACTACACAAGAGCTAACACAACAAATTTATTTATTTATTGTGGTAAACTAATGTTAGAGAAAACTATGTGTAGCAGTCTCTAATCAGACGTGGATCAACTTCTCTTTTATATGGATAATACAGCAGACTCTTATAGTGAATAAGGAAATATGTGAGTGGATGAGTTGAGAATAAAAGATGTTCAGACTAGTGGAAACTGATGGAAGTGGAAATGTTTTTAGAGTTTAATGTTTTGTGTGGTAAGATGATAAGGAAGAAATGTGAATGAAAGGTGGACTATTCAGGTTTTATATCCCCTTCCTTAACCTTTAGTCAAGAGGGATACCTGATATAAAGGTATGAAAGGCTTTTATGGAATGCCTGATTGAGAACACACCAATGGATAAGGGTGATTTTTCTTTCTTCTCTACTGACTAATAAACTAATGTAAGGGTGGATTGGTGATGGTGTGATGTGGTACGTGGATGGGATGACTGGATGATTGAGCTCTGGTGAGTGAGTTCTGGTGAGTGAGTTGGAAGTGGGATCTCCTGCCAGTGGGATGAGGTGGCTGGATGATGGGATGTTGGAGGGGAGAGAGGCTCTCCTTTTATAGTAAAATATGAGGCATTTTTGCTGGTGGGAACTCAAACTGAGGCATTTATGCTGGTGGGAGCTTGAACCATGTCTTCTGATTGGTCAGGATATGAAGGCTGAACCATGTTTCCTGATTGGTCAGAGCTGAATCATGCACTCTGATTGGTCAGAACATGATGACTGGAAATAAGTGAGCTGAACCATGAGTTTTGATTGGTCAGAACTTGATGACTGAAAATAAGTGAGCTGAACCGTGAGTTGTGATTGGTCAGAACTTGAGGACTGAAAATATGAGCTGAGCCATGAGTTGTGATTGGTCAGAACTTGATGAGTGAATCCTGCAAGCTGATTGGCCACAACCTCATGGCTGAAAGCTGAATCCTGATTGGTTGATACTAATTATGTACTTATAAACTACTAATTATGTACTTATAACCCTACTATCTACTATATCTTAAGACTATGTATTTAGACTATATAATATGTGTTTATCTAACCAAACTATGTACTATACTATAATTATATTCTACATAAAATCCACTGGATAATACTAGTCAAAAGGGGTTCCACTGAATAAAAACTGGGGCTTAGAGTATTCATAAGGGAAAAATATGATAAAATATGTCTAAAACTATGGGATATGGGGTGGAGAATTGATCCTTTATCACATTTGATACTTGAAACCTAATTAGACCACCACACCGTCATAATCCTCCATAAATTAGTGGTTATGACCGGTCTTGCCAAACACACTTATGAAGACTCGTCATAACCCGACCCCCCCGACATATTTTCCTGTGAAAATATATGACGTTTGGGGTCGGCCAAACGCACCCTAAGTTATTTTACTAGACTTTGAAACGAATCATCGAATCTCTTGAGCTCACTCTCCAACAGGTTATGAGCCTCTCGCTAGAGTAGCTCGATTTGAATAAATTTATAAAGTACCTGGCACCAACAAGTTTTATTACCTAACCCATTGTAGTCTCATCAACAGACAAGTCCGTAGTCTGCCAGGGAGCCTCTTCCCCACATCAACCACATTTCGATCATATCCCCTTCCCCACATCAACCACGTTTCGATCATATCCGACCACCTGCCTAACTCAAAAACGACTGTAAATCCTCCTGAGAGTCTATTTCTCAAACTTTGTGCTTGCTTTCATCCAAACCACCGTTAAACTCGTGGCAATCACTTTTCTCGTGTATAGTTTGGGCTGATCACCCATAGCTGCGTTATAATTGGTGGAGGATCGTCAGCCTCAGAGTTTGTTTTATTTGACTGAGAGGAGGTGTGTTGTCGGCGAGCGGTACGACCTCGGACCAAATTTTTTCCCCCTCGACCTCATCTCCGAACTTTTCCCTTTCCTTTCCCCATTTTTTTTTTCTCCTTTTTCTTAATCATGACCGACTCCAAATCACAAGAAGAGTCAAGACAGCCAGCGACTGGAGATCCCACAAACACCA
>SMGU01002411.1:0-25352 GCA_004348175.1 Puccinia novopanici | reverse complement strand
ATCTCAGCCAAGTAGATGGTCGGCTTGCTTTGAACGAGGTTGGCTATAAAATTTCTTTCCTCTTTGTCCATAGAGAAAGAAATGTCGACCTCTAGTGAGGTATGTTGATGGGTCACACACCAATGCCCTGGTGCGTTCATAAAGACTGGACCAACGGCACAAGGAGTCCCGGCTGACAGTTGAGCTATTCATTTTGTTTATTTCGTCCAGGGATTTTCCATCGAGGTAAGCTCTTACGACCACGTATTTGAATGATGGCTCGTATTTTTGATACACCATAATACAATCTAGGAGAGTACCACAAATGTTAGTCAAGTAACCATGACAGACTGACGCGTCTTCAGTTGAAAAACTTACATTTGTAGAGACCAGGCCGTTGGGTCGGGGAGGTGAATGGAGGGAACAATACCGGCAACGTTGACTTGCCGGACTGGAATTGGTGGTTGGCTGGCTGGCTGGCTGGCTGAAGGAAAGCTGATGTGTACAGTCGAGCACGCCGCCTGCACCACAGATGAAGCCGGGAGCGGAAGCGGTGGAGGGTTCGGGGTTCTGGGTGCTGGGCCCTGACAGGTGGTGGCCGCTCGCATTGACGATATTTTGGTGATCCCGGAAACATGTTTTTGCCGGGAACAGGAACCTTTGATGGTTATATGCTGTACTGGGGCTAAGTTTAACTCAATCAGGTGTTTGGTCCAGCGCACGCTGGCATAACTAGCTGAGCACCAACAATGCACAAAGTGATAGCCGTTTCCCGCCTTCCATCATGGCCGATTGCTTGTACAGTTGTGGCTCAGCTGCTGACGACTTATTACAATATTAGTCCACCTGCGCCTCAACAGCTGAGCCGAAGTCATACATGTGTACTCTGCGAATCAACACACCCATGTATCGCCTGCCCCGAAGACCGTCCCGCGTTTCCAGCCCAGGATCCTCTCGCCAGCTTTCTGCATGCGTCCGCTTCCCGTTTCGTAGGTTCAATTGGCCCGGACCGTCTGCCGTATAGAACGGCTCCGGAAAGCAGTGAATACTTGGGGAGATTTTGAGTGAGTACCCGTACCGCATGAATTTCGTCGTACAAACTCGCGCGGTATTCAGCGTTGCTTGTTCTCTCGACGATGGGACTGGGCATTGAACCGGTAGAGCAGAGCCCAAGAGCATGCCGGGGTTGAGCGCCGAACAGATCGACAAATCCGGATGGAAGCTGCCAGAGCAGCTGAGCAAGATCGGAGACAAGCCGCCGCTGCACGCTCAGGTCTGTGTGGCCCCCACACGTCCACGAGAAGAACTGCCCTGAGAGTTGATGTACCAACAATTTTGATCATAGAATCGACAGGAGCTGTGCGAGGCGTTGCCATACTTTCGCGCATATCAAGGTGCTTTGATGACCCTGGCTCCGTTCCGGGAAGAACGTGCTGACGAACTACGCATGGTGTGGTCACTAAAAAGGAGGCCACTACGTTTCCAACCAACGCACCATGGGTTACCTGCTGGATGGATGCCCGGCACCGCGGGATGTATTCGAAGATTCAGGGAGAGTGATCATCAGCCATGGGTGAGCCGGTTCGCGTCGAATACCCAAGCTACACTACATACTGGTGAACCTTTTCCTTTTCTTCTTGGTTTTTTTTTTTTTTTGGTCGAGCTAGTGGGGGCGGATCGACAAGGACACAGCCGGCAGGATCAGGAGCGCCTCAGTTGACGCTGGTCAAGTCTCAGACACGCGACAACTTCCGAGTGAAGGCCTTGCAAGCATGCCAGCAACACCAATTACCTGTAGTTCTCATCGTAAGTCACGCTCTCAAGACAGGCCCTCATTTCCTTCACAAAAAGGAAGGCCTTGTTGCTCATGATGGATCGAGGGCGGCAGGCAGGGAAGAAATATTCAGGAATGCCGTGGATTCAGAAGTATGACTCGGTGGGATACGCCGTGCTTGGATACTATCTCGTGACGCATTCTTGGGTACGAAGGCCACTTATAATCTTACAAATATACGCTTCACTATTTTGAATATTTGCTCTTCCATCAGCCAGAAAAAGAGTTCATGAGCGAACAGCCGCACAATTACTGTATACGTTTTAAATGTAAGAAATTGAAGAATCTAGCGAGAGGAAGGCAACGTTGCTGACTGTCATGTATATCTCCGATGCGCATTTTCATGGTTCCCAGTTCGCTTCCAATGGATGTCGTCCCAAGGCGATCCTTGGTGGTTGTCGGACATGGAAGAGAGTCTGGAAACCTGCATGAATGGAGCAAGACCACCAGCCTGCCTGCCTCACAGTCCTTGGCTGCCCGGTATGTTGACGACTGACGGGAGTTTCCTGACACATCGAATTGCGAATGTTAACTAATAAAAGACGTGATGATGACATGACGAAACGAACAGAACAAGATAGACAGGATTGCTGCGGTTGCGAAAACATGGGTGGCTGGTCCACCGACGCTTTTCAGCCCGAAATGGATGCGGAATCGGACAGCAATACTATTGTGCATGGAATGGCAAACTGCACCTTGGTGGACTCCTGGGAAGAGGGACATCCTGGAGGAGAGCACGACGTGGAGATGGACTGCGAAACTACGGGCATCTGGGACTCCTCAGAAGAGGAGCATGCTGAAGAATATGACGACGTGGAGATGGACTGCGAAAGCACCGGTTACAGCGACACACCAGACGATGAAGAGAGTGTCGAAGAAGAGGATGACGAGCCGATGCAATACGCCTGCAACGGCTGTGGGAGGGTCAGCTTGCAGATTTATCACGGATGCCGGATGTGTCTGAACGAGACATGCGAGCAGTTTTTCACGCGAATCATCGTGCCATCCAGTGTGTTCCACGAAGGGTGGCGTCGCGACGGAGGCGATGGTGAAGACTTTCGCTATGTGACGTGGTTCTTGCGGCACCAGCCGTTCCTCGAGAACGAAGAGCGGGTGCCGTACCCCCTCAAGCCGTCACTCACTCTCCAAGATCTCGACGCCCACCAGCGCGAGGATGTCGCGGCCCACAATCTCCCGCGGAAAACTGGCTTCTATTGCAGCGCCTGTGGACGACTCTCCGTCCGGATCTATTGGGGCGCCCTCATCTGCTCCAATGCGGCCTGTCAGGTGGGTGCTCTGATCTTCTGTGTGGGGGAGGGAGACGAGCACTAACACCATGAAGGCTCTCTTCTACATGTTGAAGTTCAGGGTGGATTTGAACACATCCAGCGCGCCCGAAGCGCGAGATTTGCCCACAACGTACCGGCGGATGACAGGCACGACGTATGATGAGGACACCTTCTACCCGATGTGGCGCTTTGAAATGCCGCCCTATTCCGTCGCCTGTTACGCCTTCCTCGACCATGCGGGCCTGATCCTGCATGCCACCCCCCAGTCCGTCCGGCTCACTTCCGCCGCCGATGCCCTCTTCTCAAAATTCCAATCCGACTTGAACCCCTTGAGCTTGAAAAGAAATCGCTTCAGAAATAATCATAAGCGTCAGTTTCTTCCACCCCCCCTGCCTTGGAAGAATGAGTTGGATTTCGCGCTGATCGTGATTGCTGTGCCCATGTGGGAACAACTACCTACCAGTGGATGGAATGGTGGCCCAGACTTTCACGTAGGCCAGAAAGCATTGCTGATTACGAAAGAGACGGTGACAGTTCTGCTGACGATGATGGGGGGGCGAGTTTGGTTGCAGATTGAACTGTGGAAAGGCGTACAAATACTGCACAGGAAAGTAACGCTTGCTGTCTTTTCATGCACACAAATGGGATAGGTTTCCGGGAGAATGATGGTATTAACGCACTGTGGGTGTGGGTGGGTATGCAGAAGTAGAAACCAAGTCCTGGGAGGGTGCCCCGATGCCGGCAGTGTGGGCCTACTCGGTGCTGTGCCGATTCCTCGGGAATCTGGAGGATGAAGCCCCACTCCTGCCATACCTCGCCGGCCTCCCCCTGCACCAAAAGTTCAACGAGCTCTTGTCCTGTCTGTATCTCCCCGGCTCCGGCATGAATGTAGGCTGCCCCCTTCCCACTCATCTCTCAAAACGCCCTTCCCATGATCATGCATCCGCTCATCATTCTTGCACGCTCACGACCAACGCGAAAAACAGTATCATTCGGATAACGAGGTTCGTACGTTTGATTGCGCGTCGTCATGTCGCTGATGAGTTTCGGAAGAAGAAGTGGTGACAAGAGTTCGGCTGTGGATGTGACAGCGAGGCCTAGGAGGGATTGTCGGGAGCCTAAGTTTAGGCTCGACGGGGCTGATGAGGTTCAAGAGGAAAGTGGCGAAGATGGGGGCGGGAGGGCGAGAAGCAGCTGGTCAAGATCAGCCGCAACGGCCAGAGGCGAGCCGCTCGAGGCGGGAAGGGCCGGTGCTGAGGCTGGTGGTGAGCCACGGCGACATAGTGCTGCAATGCGGCGCCCAGATCCAGGAGCGATACGTGCACTCAATCGCCACCGAGGGCCTGCGCATCTGTGCGTTGCGCCTCTCCTCCTCTCCCTGACTCTCTCCCCTCTCCCCATCCTCACGCCCCCCGTGCTTTTGTCCCCCCCACACACACAGCTGCCACGGCGCGCCACATCGCCCCCATGATTGATGAGGTGTGATCTCCACCGCCGCACCCTTATTGCCCTTGTCTCTGGCAGTGGAACCTCATAAGCGTAACTATTTCGAAATAGAAGCTGAGACACTAGCAACTAGAGAGAGAGAGCGACACCAGCGCAGCCCTTTTTTTTGATATATAAAGGGAGCACGACAAGTGGTGACAGAAAGAAAAGGAACCGAGACTCGATGGGGCGACGGAACTGGACAAGGAGACATGAGTGTATAAAGTGCGGGACTTGTGTGTGTGTGTGGTCGATCGAGGGATCTATATAGTCTGGGGGGGGCACTTAAGAAGCGTGTCCCACTCCCACCTGGACAAGCAAGCTTTCTGTATAACTGTGTAAGACCGTGTCTGGCCGCCGACGAGCGCGTCTTCATCGGTCTACCTCTTATGAATAAACAAACCCAGTGTTGGCGGATGATCAGCTGCGTCAGAAACGTGACCAACGCGTGAGGAGTGCGGTTGTCCACAGACCCTGTCTGGCCCCCCACGTCTCGACGAGTCTCATCACCAGACGATGGTGTCAGGGAAGAGAGAGAGAGAAGAGAGACCCTGCGCCCGTTCTCCGGCCCGTCGCGACGCGTTACAGCGAGAGAGCCCATCGACGCGTCCTTCACACTGCTCTCTCTCAATCTGCGCTTGTTCGTACACACATAGCTTCTTCGTTTGCGGGCGCCCGACGGTCCGCGTCTAGCTAACGAGAAAAAAAAACCCATTCCCCACTCTCTCTGTTTGTTTCTTTTGAAAAAAACGTAATCTTATTATTATTATTATTATTCTCATAAAAAAAAAATGTTATGATGAGCAACAACAACAACAACAACAACAAAAAAGTGAGCATACACACACATGATGATGATGATGAAGATGATCGTCAACAAGGAGAAAACCAAACAAGGAGAGAGGAGGAGGAGGGGAGATAAGGATATAATAATACGAGACGAAGGAGGGAAGAAAGAGGCGACAAAAAGGGGGATCTAAAAAAAAAGAAGAGAACGGTGGAAGAAGCGAGTTGAAACGAGGGTGTGGACAAGGGGGCAGACGAAAAGGAGAACACTAGTGGGACTCGGACGACGCAGGGACACGGGCGCCGGCGCGCTGCTTGGCCAGCGCCACCTTGAGATGCATCGTCGCCTCAAGCGCATTCAAGTACGTCGTATACTTGATGATCTCCGCCATCAGATACTGCGACTTTTTCTCCCAGTTTGCCATCGCTTTTTGCAGATGAATCGGCCGGTTCCAGTACTGCTCAAATCACAACAAAAAAGCGAGAGAGAAACATCATCATCAGCTATATATATATAAAGGAAAAAAAAAGGAGAGAGTAGTAATGACTGACCAAATTCACCATGGGTCTCCTCAGCAAGTTATGTTTCTCCAGCTCGACTTGCATGTGAGCGTTGTGACGTTTGAGGGTAGCGAGTTGGACGTGTTCGGGAAGGGAGCTGAGGGCCATAGGAGGGACGGGAGGGTTCCAGTCACTAATGGTGAGTTTATCGGGGAGGGAGGGAGGAGGATGAGAGGGCGGGAGATGGCGATCGAGAGGGAGAAGCGCAGGGTTAGCGGTGATGGTGGTGGAGGGGGATTTAGGGTCTGTGATGAGTTGAGCGGCAGGAGCGGCTTGCGAGTCAATGCTGGTGGCCGACTGGGACCAGCGTTCCAGGTCGCTGGTACGGTGGCTCGGTGGGTGGCTCGGGAGGGAGGGCGAGTGCGGAGCACCCAGGGGCAGCCCATTGAACAGTCGGTCACGCAGCCGACGACCCTTATGACTGTGCCCCGATTGGCCGCTGACAATGCTCATCATCTCCTCGCGATCCGTCTGGCACTTTCGCAGCTCCTCCTTCTTGTCCGCCGCGTTAACCAGATCCATCTCCTGCAGCTGGTTCCACCCATACTCCATGTTCGACACCCCGCCCGTCAGCGGCTCCTTGCTCAGCCGCGCCGCCCAGTAGTTGCACGTCGACACCCACTCGTACACTAGCTCCTCCGTCCCCGCCTGGAAGAAGTATGACGCCCCGCTCGACAGCGTCAGGACAAACACATGCGGACGCTCCTTGCTGTACCCAGAAACGAGTACGCTGGTCAGGGCATGCGAAAGCGTGATCGCCCCCAACAACTGTGCATTCGGCAACCAATTACCTCCCCCGACGGCACTTGTGGAATTCGAACTGGCGTTATGATTATTATGACTATTGTTCGTAGCGTTATCGTGTTCATTTCCAGGTGAAGGGGCCATCCCGGCTCCACTGGCGGCGGAAGAGCCAGCTTGACCAAACTGGAACATCTTCAAAACACCAGTTTGGATTACGACAAACACTTCGGCCCAACTGCGATCCCGATGCCGCTTGCCCTTCGATTCCCAGTATTGCTTCCGCTGAAGGATTCCTTCTTTGGCCCAGGGGGCGCCCAACAGAGCCAGCTCGCTATCCCTGATCATCTCGTCTTCTATTTGGGTCGACTCGACTGACTCTTCTTCACGCTGTTCACGAATGATGGATTGGGAGAGATTGGATACAAAGCCGATCGAAGGGGTCGTCAAATTAGTAAGGTTGACTGATGAGCCTGCATTCGACGAGTAACCCTAAATATACCCCAGCAAAATGAATCAGCATCATCCCACTCAAGTAGACAAACAAAAGAATACCCTCACCATCATGCCGGACGGCAAACTAGATACCGAGGTGGTAACACTGGGTGTCGGACTGGAAGGTCGAGCACCTGCCGTTTCCGTGCTGGCAGAGAGCATTGCAGCAAATCCTCCAAAGCCGCGCAAACTAGCACGCTTATGGGGACCGGTCGCGTCACCGACTCCACCTGAAAGATGATTGCGACGGCTACCTATTCGTTGGAGACTGCCGTAGGGTGCAGGTTCCTGGGAATGTGACTGGGCGGGGTTTTGGGCGATCGGATGGTTCTTGATTGCCACGTAGATATCCTGTTGACATCAAAAACGAATAATCAGTTCGATGTTCTATATATCAAGAGATTATAAAATCTACCTTCAACAGGGTCTCAATTTCCTTGTCGAAGAGTGCCTTGCTCAGTCTGTCAGACTTTGAAGCGGGGAGCCCATTGTCAGTCGCGGTGAAAGGGGCTGTGTTCCAGTTGTCGTCGGGGCGACCCATTACAGAGGAGCGAGATGTACGGGCATCGATGGAATGATGGCGGTCGACGCGTTCCGTGACGCTGGTGGGTGGTGCAAAGGAAGAGACGCTGGCCCTTGCTTGAAGGTCGGAATCGCTCGGCCAGGAAGTGATACTGTGACTTCGGCGGGAAGCTTTCATGATAGGCTGAGAGCCGTTACTAAGTGCGCCCCGCCATCGCTCCATCGATGAGCGGGTGGGGGAGTGCGACGAGGTGTGAGGTCGGTTGAGATCAACAATAGAGGTGCGTCGATTCCGTGTGACCATGCTACCGCTGCTTGCATTCTTGAAATTGGGCTTGAGCGGGTCGGTGGTTAATGACGGCCGAGAACTTACTGGTAATGAGATCTTCGAAGCGTCGGTGATCAGCGATGGTGCCGAATGAGAGAGCTGCGCGTAAACGGTCTCCAACGTGTTACGAATAAATTGTGAACGTGACATTCGTGAGGTGGTATCAACGACGTGTAGATCGGTGTTGAGTAAAAGGATCGAGTAGGATAGGGCATGTACCATATCTGGACGATGAAGATATATATGTAAGCAAACAAAAAAAGACACCGGCAAGTGAGCTGATACAACAAACTCACCAGCGTTGACATAGATGTGGGACTGGTTCTGCTCCCAGTATCTGCGACTGAACTCGGCCAAGATGCGATCGACCTGTTGGGTCTCGCCTTTGAGGTACATTTTGGTACAGAGTTTCCTGAAGGCGAGGTCGATCCTGAGGTCCTTAAAGTCAAAGTTATTCATAAACGCGCGACGAGTGAGACCTTGTAATTGATTCTCGGGCGTGTCGGGACTGCCAAGCCATTCGGTCAACTTGCGACGCTTAATGATGGACTCATCCCCTTGCCACAACAGTTCTGCGAGTCGAAGAGCATTGACTTCGAGTGTCATGCCGGGGATGATGAGCGAGTTTCGTGAATCTGGAGGGTCTGATGATGACCCTTCGTG
The DNA here is from genome assembly GCA_004348175.1 of Puccinia novopanici. Lineage (NCBI taxonomy): Eukaryota > Fungi > Basidiomycota > Pucciniomycetes > Pucciniales > Pucciniaceae > Puccinia > Puccinia novopanici. Next base: position 16,669 of record SMGU01002411.1, on the reverse strand, counting down.
ATTGGGAGAGGAACCTGGGCTGGAGAGAGGATGTAACTGAGAAGGATCTGCTACAAGGGGTTGGCGTTCTGGGACGACTGAGCCGTCTGTAGGTAGTTGAGGCCCAGAGACGATGACAGAGAAGAAAGAGTTGTCAGGAGGGGTCGATAGACGGAGCTTTCTGAGGTTGGGTGATGATTGATGATTACGAGGCGTGCGGTGATCTTCCATTACAGCGCCATATTTTGGTTGTGGTATGTGATCAAGATCGCGTCTATGAAGTTGGGGGGCGAGAGAACGATCAGACTCGACAGTTGGCTTTACACCCAAGCCTGGGTTACATCGAAAGGGATGTGCCGATTTGGGCACTTGGGAGTAATGATGAGCGCTGGCAGTGGCCGAGGTATTCCCAGACGACCTGGAGGATTGAGATAAATCACCACGGTTAAGAGGGGATGATCTGGTAGAGCCAGTACAGGATTTAAGGGGTGTTCCAACTGTCACAGGAGATGTGAGGGAATCTTGCTCGCCAGAATTGGTATGAGAGGTGGAAGATACGAAGCGAATGCTTGGCGTTAGACGAGAGGGGAGATCATCAGTGCCACCATCTTCTGCCTCAGTTCCCAGCAGCGAATCTAGCGTGATTGAGGCGCTTTCAGGACTAGTCGCGCGAGATGTGTCGTCAGGCTGTGCAGAGATTGGGATGCTAGGCAGTCTCGGAGGGGCGGGGAAATGACTTCCGAGAAGCTTGGGGGCCAATGCACCAACATCCTCAGTGTAGCCTCGCCGTCTGAATTTGTTAACCAGGGCAGTGGTTACCTGTTCGGCACTAGAGGGATCGCGACATTCCTTCATCGAATTGGCACGAGATACGACCGTTGGCTGAGGGCTGGAGGGTCCCACGGTGCTGGGGTTGGGCGAGGCTGGAGAGCCGGAAGTGAGCTTGGCAGTCGAGTGGCCACTTGAAGAGCTGTGTTGGGAGCTGAGATGGGATGGCGAAGTGACTAGTTGGCTGGGGGATGGAAGGTGGACGGTGTCATCAGGAAGGTCAAGGACTTTGATCCGGGAGAGAGTGTTTAGGGGCCTGTCAAACGGCTCGGCCGGATACCTGGACTGCATGGTGGTACGGTTCGGATTGACTAAACTGGGTAGACAGTGAGACGTAGAGAAGGTAGAAGTCTCTGTGGGATTCTTGGTTAGGTTGTACTGATTAACCGCAGGCGGGCTACGGACGATGTGTTTGTAGAGGACCCGTTCAGGGATGGCAGCGTCTTGAGAGTGCAGGTTGAGGTCGTTGAGGTCAGAAGAAGCTGAGAAGAATGATGAGACCGAACCAGATGATGAAAGAGCGTCAATGTCAAGGGCTGATTGTAAGTCAAAACCAGTGGTGTGAACGAGTTGTTGCGAATATTGAGTTGCTTTGGAGGGACTGGCAGCTAGAGAAGACTGACATGCTTTAGGGGTGGTAGGTGAGTCAGCAGACGCAAGGCAGCCACGGAGAATACCATCCTGGTCAAGATCCCAACGCTCGAGACTCAGTCGGAGCTGTTCTTCCTCGCTGAGCCCTTGAGAGGAGAGATGGGTTGTTGTACGGTGGGTTGGTGAATTGGGCTTGGGAGCGAGGGATGATGAAAGGGGAGGCTGACTGGTCAACTGACTGTCATCAGCTTCCACGGGGGTGCTTGAGCACGAGCCCAGAAAGGTGGCAGCGCTGAGCATGGGACGGGTTTTACTGGGGCGGTGTTCAAGGGAGGTGTAGGTATTGCGACCCTTAGACAAAGAAGAAAGGGGGAGGTTGATTGAGCTTGGGGGGCGCGTTTGAGTGCCACGCAGTATGAGAGAATGATCAGGGCGGTCGCCGAAGGCCCTAGAGGATGAGGTTGAATGCAACCAGGATGACTTGGTTGGTTGAGAGGAGGTAGGAGAGGAGGATGGCATAGGAAAGTGCTTTGAGTGGCTGAGTGCGGGGCTATGAGACCTACTGGGGGGAGTTGGGGAGAGGAGAGATTCAGCGGTTGAGCCATGACTGGTGGACTGCTGCGACAGGGAAGAGCGGGAGAGGTTTTGGTGAGGGATCAGGGTGAATCTTGGGTGAGTGGGAATTGAAACGGTTTGGGATGGGTCTTGGGGATCCAGCGAATGGCCAGGGCGCGTAGAGCTAGAGCTGGGGCTTGGGAGACGGGTCTTGAGAGGGGGCGGGGGCATGCTGGATGGAGGAGGATTGTTTGACTGCGCGCTTGAATTTTGGTGGTAAGAAAGAGGGACGATGGGAACAGGGGGAGTGTCGACACTAGGTGTATCTAGTTGATGGTGATTGTAGTGGTGGTGGCGGACCGAGGGTTCGCTGTTGAAGGGTTGGCGTAGCGTGCGTGACTCGGAGAGCGGTGAGGAGCAAGGCAGCTGAGGTGGTGCTGATGCTTCTTCCCAGGTGGGGTTGACGGCTTGAGACTGTGACGCACTGGCCTTCCGGCGGAAGAAGCCACTCTTCTTACGCATGCTGGAACTCAGGATTTGAAGCGGGTTGATCTTCTGGACAGAGGAGAGGTTGACGGTGTGAATGGGATCAATCAAGGGTCAATAAGAACCGGCACCCAGAGGAGAGAAGGGAAAAAAAGAAAGCACAGTGATTATTGATTAGTTGTTCGATGAACGGATAACATTGCAGTACACAGACAGACAGAGCAGCGTCGAGGATTCAAGAAGGGATGAGCAGGGCAAGCAAAAAGAGGCTTATGGAGCAAGCCAGGGAAAACCAATCGGAGCCTAGCATGTTGAGCAAGGAGCGCACTGGGCTCTGGCGAGGGAGAGAGGCGACTCTCGCTTTCCCATGGGGTAAGAATATAGCGAGACATATTACACAAAAAAAATCAATCAATCATGCACAAAATAAATCAATATCTTCTTCTCTCAGTATCACTGGGCTTCTCAATAGAGCCACCACTGCAGTCTAAAAATAAGCTGTTGCGGTGTTGGGTGATTGCCACACACGAAGGGTCTCCTATATCATCACCTCCGAACCGGCTGCAGGCTGGTGGTCAAGAGGTCAGAAGCAGAAGATAAAAATCATGCCAGCAGCCTTGACTCTCCGGCTGAGATGATGGCGGAGGAATTATGGAAGAAAGTTGCGTCGAGCCAGCCTCTACACACTCGGAGAGCACTAGTTCAACTCTGATGACCCAGGCGCAATCAAGAAAATCTCGCTTCGCTTGTGTTGTCGGTTGAGGTATGGGGGGCACCTTGGTCGCGTAGAGCTTCATCCAGAGACACCTCTCTCAAAAGACTGGTAATTATGTATTTATATGTGGTCCAAGACTGAGAGGTGGTGGGTCACCGTGTCAGTCAATGTGAAGATTGAAGATGTCAACATTCACATCTTTTCAGACCAACGCCATCTGACTTGAGATCTGGGCAAATTTCGAAAGTGGACTGAAAGACATCGAGCTGAGCAGCTCTTCCACGAGTTGGCCGAGGTTGCGCCCACTCCGGCTGGCTGTGTTAGTTACGGGGCACAAGCCATGAGTCATCTGGTGAGGATAGGTGAGAAAGGGTCACCATGGTGAGAGACAGTGCCGTAAGAGGCGTTCCGCGCCAGGATGTGGCTTCGAGGCGGACCATTAGCCGCTTGGCGCAGGACACAGCATATATGCGCATGTGTACATACAGCAGCAGCAGGACGGGCAAGCATGTAGCACGTGGCAAGACCGACGACCAAGCACGCATCGAGCATGGCGCAGGGAGGGAGAGAGAGACAAACAAGGCAAGATCAAACAAGGGGAACGTACCAAGGCGGCGGTTGAGGCGGACCCGGAGAGCGAGCGGAGCCGGACGGGCACTTCCGGCGGCGGCGTGTCGGAGCTCATTGAGGTGCCAGCTTCCTCCTCCTCATCTTCGACAACTTGGTAGGCTTCAGGAACTTCTTTCTCGTGTGAGTGGTACTCGCGTAAATCGGCCATGCTGTCGCTGTACGACTTGCTCCGTCGCAGCCTGCGCTCCTTGGGCCTGCCCAGCGGGCGTCTTGTCTCCATCGAAATCGGCAGACAGTAAGACGGGACTTGGGCCTCCTCCATCATGTGGTGGTGGTGGCGCCCCAGATCGCTCGTAGACGACGGCTGCCGCGTAGACCCGTACTCATGGTGGTTAGGCGGGGACGAGGAGAGCCGCGGCTCCATCTGCCGCCGGCCACGCGTCCCCTTCACCACGCTTCGTTTATTATTATCGACCTTGTGAGGCTGGGCGCATGACGAGGAGGCCAAGGACGGTGCGACTGACCTACCAGTTTGGTGGGACGTGCCGCCCTCCGGTGGTAGTCTAAATTCTGGGACACCGTCTAGACGTGAAATGAGACGGCGTCGAACGGGAGTCTGGTGAGGACTCTTTGTTTTTATCGAGGCGTTTCTGACATTATTATGTGGTGGTTGTTCATCTGTCAAGTCTTTTTTGAGGCTGGGCCGGCTGGGAGGTTGATCGAAGGAGGAAGTGGTGGTGTAGTAATTGTATGCGGGAGGAGAGCCAATGAATTCCATCGATTCCTGGGCTCGGTCACGGGCAGCTCGGACCAAGCTGGCCAAATCAAGAACACTGGCCGTGCCGCCCTGTCGAAGGACACTCAACCGTTGAGGGGAAACATGGCGACGGACACGAGACGATTCGGATGGATTGGATGGTTTCCTTCTTGTTGCTGATATCTCAGCTAATTGGGATGATGTGGGGATAATATGGGGAGGGGTATTGGTAACCATATCACCGGGGGCAGCAAGGTGGGGAATTGAATTGGAACGACGAAGAAGATGTGCACCGGACTCGGTATGAGCAGATGGACGGCGTAGATGAGAGATTGGGACGGTGATAATGGGGTGAGTGGATGGCCCGGCGGATGTGCCGAGGGGGAACTGGATGCCGGGGAGCTCAATGGTGGCAGTATGAAAGCTTTCACTTATGACTTCGGACGATGGGGGGGAAACGGAATCTGCGTCCTCCGAGGATGGCGGGCGATAGTCGAGCCCCAAATCCCAGAGGGGCCGGGAGGTGGGAGGAATGTTATCGAGACTCATTGTAACAGCCTTTTCTTTTATTTTACATAAAGGAATGGGAAAGGAACCTCGGGCGTGATCGGAGCTCGCTGCTCGGGTGAGAGTCAAGAGTCAGCCGCTTTGCTCAGCTCAAGTTGAATATTGCGACTTACCAATGTGTAGCTTGATCGCAGTAGCAGGTTATGAAGCTCTGAATTTCTTTTTTGGGGGGTGAGGATGGTAGAGGGCAGCCAAGAAGAAAGTGTTTATCTAGCACGAGATCAAGGCAAGATTAGGATGTCAACCCAAACACACGAGAGAGAGAGAGATTAAGAGACGGAAGAGAGTGGTGGGTCGATTCAGCTTGGGGACGGATCAGGGCAGACACAGACTGGTCAGGTATACCAGCGCAGAGAAAATATCCTGGGGCGAAGAATACACGGATGGACGCAAACCACCGCGGGTCAGGGGAGAGAGAGCATCAGGTTGAGATGGTTTTTTATTTTCTTCTTCTTCTTCTTCTATGGACGATTCACCAAACGGAAGGAAGAATTAGATAACAAAGTGACAGATGCCCAGTTCGACACGGTTGTCCTCACAGTCTGGAATTAAAAAGGCTTGGTCAACAACATGAAGCTTATAGAGTCTGGACTAAAGGGACTCTACAAGATAAAACAGAAGAGAAAAAAAAAAAAAGAACCCTTGCAAGATAACAATCGTCATGACGGAAGAGCAGTTCAGTCTGCAATCAAATATATATTCTACGTCATGTTGAACCCGGCCAGCATGAGCCACTAAAGAAAAATACAAACAGCCTTGGAGGAGTACTGATAAGAGAGGAGAGATACACTCATGAGCATCGCCATCGGGCGACGCCTTCCGTTCCGTCCGCCAGCAGCATCTCGACAAAAAGGAACCGGCACGATTCATGACGGAGACGCGGTTTGAGATCCCTCCGGCGTCACGTTCATGATCCAAACACCTGATCCTCATTTGGAGACCAACCAAGTCGACAACCACTAGACATGGTCAGATCATCGAGCATCATCATCGGGCTGAAGCTGGCGGTTGAATCACGAGAGCAGATGCAGGCGGGCGATCAGGTCACCCGTTCATCACGGTGGAGAAAGTGAGCGGCGGCCGAGCGCCCAGCATGATAAGCCGTCCCCCCAGGCGCATGAAACGTGCCGGTGCGGTTCAGTCCTGCCCACCAAAAAAAAGCGTGGCTGCGCTTCCCTATAATTAGGAACTTGAAATGTCACATCGGAGCCTTGACGGCTATAACGGCTCGTGTCGCACCAAGCCAACAACACACAGCTTAACCAAGCGGAGTATCGAATATAAATAGTTGCGAGGAGATACTCCCTATCAGACGGTTGGCTCGACCTGGCCAGGTCTTACTTGCTGGCACGCTTGATGTAGCTCGATTGTATCGCAAACAAGACCATGATACAAATTGTAATACAGTAGGGGTGTCGAACATTTTCGGCTGCTTCATTCCCATCCAACCTTCCATCCAACATTCCACCGTCATTGCGATAGCTAACTCGCGTCTTCAAATCCATCATTCTGCTGGCCGGGAGCCTGCATATCCACCGCTACTAGTGTGAGTCTCTCTGCCTCAGTCATCTGTCGCACTATTCACTCTATAAATACTCCCCCTGCTCCATGCAGCTGCTCTTAATCCTTGGACCACTATCCGAATCATAAGCGGTCAAACTTACACATCATTTCATTCGTTTTCTCCCCACCACATTCCCCGCCCAGAAGCTGAATCGCACGAACATGTTGGTGATCAAAGTGACATTCGTTGCCGCTATGCTTAGTAGCGTGCTCTTTTTCGAAGCCGATGGTTCATTAGAGAATATTATGTTACGCAAATCGTGTATCGACATTGATCAACCCGCGCCCCCTTTCATTAACACTAAGGTTTGGGAAGAGCTGGACTGGAACAATCCCGATTCACATCGCGACTTGGTCATCCAGTGCCGCCACGGCAGCATGTTTATCACCAATCTGGCAACCGAACCTGTCACTTACCAGCTCCTCACCATTTCTCCAGAACACCACACCGCCATGTCCACTGGAGAAAAAACATTGGCCAACCGTCATCAACACATCTTTAACACAGTAAATTGCTTCATCTACCTCAGAAAGTAATACATCATATTTCGGTAGTCTTAATTGAATTAAGCTGCGTTGTGACAGATAGGCCAAAGGCCTGGTTCACATAGCATCAATTTATCCCCTCTGAAGTTCTACATCAGCAAGGTGTTGGAACTTTCCATCATTGATACCACTCCAAATTATCATAGTAGGCATGTCATAGTAGCAAGATAGTCATGAGATGTCACATCCCTGTAGACAATGAGCCGTTGTCTAGAGACTAGCAGTCATCATCAATTCATTCTAGTCTCAAAGAAATGTTTCATTGATTGTTTATTTATGGCTCTATTCATGATTTTTTCTTTTAATTTCACAACTACCACTTGAACAGCTTGTACCAAGTCTATTTAACCCTAGCTAGTTACAAGCAACAAACTCATTGTTTCTCTGACTCTTTTTCCATCGAGCCTTTCCACAATGGGATTCAAACACCTTTTTGCCTACTTCTCTCCACTTCTCTGAGCTTCTGAGTCCTAGTTTGAACACAAATGTCTCCCAGCCTAATTAGCTGATGGGAGGGGATAAACCTTAATCAGAATTTTCTGAAAAGGTCCCTATTTGGACTGTGCTACAGGTTGAGTTTCTCTTGTGTTGTGTTTGAGTCTTTCTTAACCACACATGATCTACACCATTTGGCCAATTTCACCTATCAGAGTCAGATTCAACCCTATTATTTTCCTCTTTCAATAATATTGATCTTTGAATCTTAGGCCTCCCAAAGGTGTATATAATTTTTTCTCTGCACTCCTTTCATGCCTTCTGTGTCTTATTCCTGGATCCCTTGCCTTCTTGTAAAGTGAATATTTATCTGCATTTCAAATTAGCAGATGACTGATTTCAGGGCATTTTTCTTTGTAATATTCTGTGCAATAGAGCAACCTGTAACTATCTTCTTGCCTCATCAGATGAACTAAACTCAAAACATACATCTCAAAAGTGCAAGCTCATGTCCCCCACATTAAAGAATGTGTCTCTTGCACTCATCAAGCACTTCATTTTGTTTTTATCTCCCTGAGCTGGAAAAAAAAAACTTTTTTTACTTGGGATATTTGTCACTCATTATCAAAGGAAATTAACACTCCCAGCAAACTTTGTTTTCCTTAGTGGAACCTTTGACATCCACTGAGTAGACTACTCTTATGCATAATAGATCCTTGCAGGGAGTTGTGTTCAAAGGGCTTCTTCTTGGGTAAGCAAAGAGATTAAATTACAAATATAACCAATTTTTAATGTTTATATAGCAGTTAGGATGAACAGCTTGTTTTTTATTATTCTTCTTTTCTTTGAAGATAATCCAGGGAAATATTCAGAGATACTGAAACAAATTTCACAAGGAAATATTTTGATTCTGTGTGTCAGCCTCTATTCTAATAACCAAGTGTTTTATGGCACTGGTTGTGCTATGAGTGATTGATATTTGTAATGGTTTGGTAATTTGAAGGGTTAATTCCTGTGAGTAATAATTATAAATGATACTTAGCTCCAAGTATTTAAATATTGCAGAGACCTTCAGGTAAATCCAGTAATGTATGTGGATTCTTCCTGCTGAGACAGCCAGGGAATGGTTTATGAGGTGTAAGTAACTAGTACTTACCTGGAGTTTGGCCTTTATAAGGGTTGGAGTGCAACTAAAAACTGGAGTAGTGGTTCAGATGCACTTCAAGACTTATATAAGTCACTACTAGATTGATTCAGGGCAGAAAATAGGCTTTGTGGATGATGGTGGAGGCGTAATCCAGTCGCAAGAACACAGTATGAGGCTGCTGGGATGATTTGTAAGCTATCTGGCAGAGAGTTTATACTAACATCTAGTGGCTGAATGCACTTTCTTTCAGCCTTAGAGACAGCAAGCCTGTCCAAAAGGCTTCAATTGTAAATGAATAAATTTATTTCTTCATTAGTTTTCTCTTGAATAAGAGTTTTTATTATCAAATATATATTTCATAGGATTGACTACACTCCCTTATTATATTCTGCTCATTTTTCTATCCATGTACAATGCATGAGGTGTGATATAGTTGTGATGAATTTCTGAAATAATCAAGGTTGAAAATAAAATGATTTTCTAGCTCAAATTGAATATATTCAATTTATCAGAGCTCAGTGAAAATTTTCAACATCAGGCCAGAAAACAATCAGAACCAGAACAGATCACTCACCAGGAATCCAGAGCTCCCTCACTTCTAAGTCATTTTCCCACTGAAACCAGTGTCATTATCACTTATCAGTAAGTCGCCTTTCATGTTTATCTTTCTTTTCTCTGTTTCACTCTCTCCTCATTGGGTGGTCCTGAACCACCCCCTGCTGCTTATTGTTTCTTTCCCTTCTTCTCCTCCTCCTTTGTTTTTCTGTGGTTTTTATCAATAAATAAACCACATAGGTTTCCACTTAAAAAGCCTTGGGTCAAGCCCCTAAAAAATCTGGACCTGGTATAGATTAACATCTTACTAGTGACCCTCTGTTGAGTCATCCAGAGGAGGCATTGAGTTCTTCAAATAATCCTGTCCTCAGCCAACAGCAAGCTAGAGATAAATCAGTTGAGTTCAAAAAAAGAATAAAAGAATAAAAAATAAATAAACCTTTTCTTTTCTAGCCTTGTTAATTATAGTTGTATATCTCTCTGAAATACAACTTTAATTAACAAACCAACTTGTGTCCTGTTGTCACTTTAGAGACACAGGCTCACACTTTCTGAGTGACTAGCTTGTGGTAAGTTGCCAGAGGAAGCTGGTGCCTGAATATTCTCACAGGGACCTCAGAAGCACCTAAGATCTTCCTTGTAAGGCCTCTGAGGAACACTGGTATCAAGATCAACAAGTGCTAATCACTTGGATCATTGCAAGGTTAAAATTAACATATCAGTGATGGTATTTAGCTTTAAAGGACACATCACAGGATGCTGTTAAATTTTATAATCATTCTTATCTCCTTCCAGGCAGCCCTCAGATTAAGGATGGTAATTAAATTTGAGTTAATTTCCATCATGTGATGGTATTAAAGTTGATTTCAACTTGTTATCTCCTTCCAGTTGGCATATAAGTATAAGATACTGATACAATGAGGTGTTATGCTTTCAATAAATAAGTTATAAAAATTATAAATGGTTATACACATAATTCTGACGCATATTTTTTCTGTTAATTTATCTTTATGTTATATTTGCAGGTAAAATATAATAATAAAAATAATGGATAAAATAAATGGAAAAAATATGAAGTGACAGAACAAAACCTGAAAAAACTAGACAAAAACTAGCAGAGCAACACATAATTAATGTATGATTTTCTATTAAGGTTCAAAAAAATTTACTGCTATCTAAATGTCATTTATATGACTAATAAGATATTATTTGTATTATATTTATTCTAATAAAGTATAGTAGAAGTTATATAATATTAATATTAATATTTCAAAAATTTATTAAGTATTCTAACAGCTTATTACATAATTTAACATGATAAATTATGTAATTAATATTAATGTTACTAATTGGTGAATGTCAGTTATGGCAATATTACCTCTGTGGTTGAAAGATGGTATCATCCATTCCTGGGGCATCCAAGACAGTTAAGTACCATTTGAAGATGGGAAATGTAAAAAATTTGAAGGTCCAATTTGCCTTCTTTGAAACCCAAAAACTAGGGTCTGTCAATGAACTGACAAGATAAACAGGAAAACTAGTTATCTCCAAAAATGAATGTGATTGGCGCTTCACAAAATCTAAACTTATGAAAGAAAAGTTTGCACCAGAATTCAATAGGACTCTGTAAGGTTTATTCAAAGAATAAAAAAAAATCTCTAACTTGGAACATCATTTTTAGCAGTTACACAAGTTTGAAGGTTGACTTGCAGGAAGGAAGATAATTGGTAGTTTTCTTTGCAAGTCTCAAGAGAACTAACATATATTTTTTGCCAATTTAGCAGCTTCACAGGCCATTCTTTTAGCACAAGTTTAAAGCTCATACTTCCCAGTGCAATATAAACAAAATCATTCTTTTTCTATTTTTGCTTGTCCATCCACTTTCAAGTTGCCTTCTTCACAATTGAGGAAAGCAGTGGTTCCAGTGGTTCAGCCTAAAATTCAAAGTCAAAGTTGAGTTTGAAGGAGTAGTCAAAGTTTTGTTCTGATTTTGCTTCTTCTTCAAAGAATTTTGTTGTGTATGTTTTGACAAATTGTGGGTTTTGGGGGCTGAGGAAGTTGATTCTTTTTTTTTTTTTTTGCTGGATCAAATTAAATTGTTACTGAAAGTGATCCCAATTATTAAGGATGAATGTGGGAGACTGATTATTGAGAATATTAAAGTGTGGTTCAAACCACTGAGCCGCTCTGCCACTTAAGTATGAAGCAGCATAAAGAAAATTTTGGAGTTCAGGGGAAGAGCTACTAGGGTCATTAGAGAGGAGGATTTTTCAGGATTGAAGATAACTCCACAATTTTGAAGAATTTTCACTGTCTAACTTGTCAGGAGGTTTCATTTCTGGTGTTCAAAACTTGGATGCTGCATTTCCAGACTTTCCAATTGCTTGAAGAAGCTTCATAAAGATCTGTGAAGGGTCTTCATCCTGTTTCAAAGCTGGAGACTCTTTCTTCAAAGAAGGAGAAGAGTTGGAGTCGGAGGGTGAGTTGTGACGGGTAGCTTGTTGTTGAGTTGAAGCTGAATGGCCTCTCAAAGGTGTTGCTGGAGATTTGGGAATCTGACCCATGGGATTCATGGGTTCACCACAGTTTTGAGTGCACCTGGGAACTGTTTCAAGGGAAGATCAGAATTTGGAAGGAGAAGCTCTTTGTTGACAATCAGTGTTGGGCTGGAGCCTGTGAGTGGGTTTGACTTGGAATACATTGCATTGCCAGAAGAGGTACAATAGGATATCAAGTGTAAACTTTGAAAATACTGCCGTAACAACAAAGTCTGAGTTGAATGTTTCAGGGATTTATTGTTGGTTTAATTAATATACTGCCATACAACCAGCCCTAAATAATAGTAGGATATTTAGCTGGTCGAAGTGAAAATGGGAAGGTTCAAAGGTTAAAAATAGAATGTATGGGTTTTGGCTTGAAGTATAATAACTCAATAGGGAAATGGCTATTGGATCAAATATGTGGATGCAAAATACTTTATAATATTAATTAACTAAAGAAAAGAGGTAAGAGGAAAACTTAGAAATACAAGCATGCTTTTATAAAGAAATAATGAAGAATACATGTGAAGGATAAGGAAAAATTGCAAGTAATGATTTGAAGCAAAATGATTCAATGATGTCACAATTAAATAATGTGCTTCAAATGAGTTGGCGGGCCAGGTTTATTTATTTAATAAGCTTCAAAAATGATTTGACCTTTGAAAAGAATGAGTGAATTCTGCTGGTTGATCCTTGATGTTTGATGACAAAGATTGTGCTGGAAAAAAGATGTATTGAAGATGAAAAATGTGGCTTATGCTTTGAGTGTAAGCAGTCAGGCTAGAAAATGATAAGATTGGATTGATAGCTTATGCTTCAATGGTTAAAGGGTTTTTTCCCAGAGAGCCAATTGGTCAGGTTTGAGATGTGACTGACAAATCCAATGAATTAAAGAGATTTCCAGAAAAGTGTAATAGTCAATCCTTGAAGAAAGAAGTGTGATTTTGAAAAGTCATGCTTCAAATATTCAAATGCATTAAAGTTCAAAGAATGAATGCCAAGCTTTCATTGGTTGAGAATTTTTGTTTGGAAAATGCCATGTGCTTTTGAGTAAGCAGCTGCTGAGTCTTAAAGATTAGCCTTATTTGACACATGAAAAATCCCTCTTTTCAGGTCATTCTTAAATATTTTTATTCCACTTTTTTTGAATTTTAAACATTTTTTATATTATACAAAATAAGCGCCAAAATACTCACATACTTTTGCAAGATCCCCAAAACATCAAAAATATTCCTTCTAACCTTTCTGCATATTTATCAGCACATTTAACTTGAAGTTTTCTAGATTTATGCTTCCAAACATACTTTCTCCTACAGTTCCCTGAGATTTATTCAGTCATATTTTCAAAAAATTCAAAGATGAATAGGAAAACTATACTGTGAGTTAAATGCAACTAACATTTTTTTATTATCCACAGATCATAATGGTGAAAATTTTAATTTTTGTAGAACTGCATCCTAATACACCCAGGATTTATTCTGCCCTTATACAAATGGAAACTGTTTTATTGTTGGGGATTAAACAGAATTGGTTCTTAGATAAACCAAATTTATAAAACTATATTTTTATCAAAAAAGAATTGAATAAGGAGCACATAAGATTACTCTTGTAGCACACAGCATTTGAGTAGATTATCTGGTTTTACACATAATCTGAAAATCCATTTTTGTTTTGGTTTCTAGATGTTGATTAAGCAACAAAACTCTTGCAAGCATGAAATATGACTGGAATAAAATAATTACTAATGAAATTATGATACCTCAGGATGAAAGTAGGCCGCCTGACCCATGGGCTGAACCACAACCCTCTGAGTTACAGGTTGGATTTGGACAACACATTTCCTCACAATCTCAAACTCTGACATGGCAAAACCTGACCCGCTATTTTATTGGGTTGGGTTTGGACAGGCAAATTGATATTTGGGTCCGCCCAAATGACACATTTTTATTGTGTGATTGGGGCTGACCCAAAAAATGACCAATTATGAAGGTTGCTTGGCATGCTGGGATGTGTGGAAAAAGAAGTGGCAGTTTCCAAGGAAATGGGGGAAAGGACTGATCCAGAAGGGTTCCAGAAGGATATAGAATGACTGATACAAGTAGAATTTATTGATCCAGAAAGGTCAAGAGGGTGGGATACTTTCTGATGGCTGATTTGGGGGTCTACTGATCTGTTGTCCCTCCAAAATAGTGTAAGTGGAATATCTTGAGATCCAGTGGGAATTGAGCCATGCTGTAAGGGGGTGACCTAGGGTAATTTCGGCTTCTTAATTTTATTCTGAGGTGATTTAGGTTAATTTTTGAGTCATTGATGAGTTGTTGAAACATTGAGGGTGAAAAACAGGATTAACACATCAGCCAGAATGATTTCATAGGCTTTGAATTGTCAATAAAAACTCTTAAAATAATCCTTTGAAACACAACTAAAGGAGTTAGTGAATTCTGAATTTTTAACTTCTTTTTTTTTGACTGGTAAGATTGATTATTAACTCTTGCATCTTCCAGGTGTTTAATCTTCCATTGACCACCACCATTATTTTTGAGGAGTACAATGAGAAAGCCATGCAGATTGTCCATCAATTATCCCCACAGATTTTTATAGTCTTCTTGCCATTGGACTTTGAATCCATTGTCATCCAAACTGCCAATTGTCTTCTCTGCATCCTTCTGTAGTGACTTTCACAAGTCTTGAGGCTCAACTGGAAACTATATTCCCAAGTTTTTAGACCTTCCTTTTGGGACTCAAAAAGCCAAGTAAGTATTATCAATTACTATTTAATTATTCCCTGTCTGTCTCAGCAGGAAGAATCCAAGTAGTACTCACTGGATTTACCTCCCTGTAAAAGGTTGAGAAGAGCTTTAAAATATTTAAATAATTGAAGCCAATCACCATTCCCCATTATTCTTACTGGAAAACCCTTAAACTTACAATTCAAAACCACCCTTATCAAAGCTCAGAGCACAACCAGTACCCTTATAAAACTTGTTTAGTAGCATAGAGGCTGACACCTGACCCTCTAATAGTACTATGCAAATATAATTAATCTTAAATCAATATTTAAATATAGATGGCTGATTTCAAAAATAATTTTTCAGAAAGTATTCAGAATGTTTCCATGAAAAGAAGCAGAAAACAATCTGATGCATCTTTGAATCATTGCTGAATTCATGTTTAATTTAAATAGAAATCAATCTGAAATATGGATTAAGTTGAATTGTATTCAAATCAATCCCAAAATATTTAAAGAAAAATTGGAAGTGAATTCAAAATTTTGAAATGATGAAAGAGACTAGATTTCCTTAAATTCAAAATGATGGAAACTAGATATTTTGATCAAAAAATTCAACAAAAAAAGGGTTTCTATCACCACGGGAACATTTTAGGCACTTGCCTGGAATGTGCCATTGCAGAGGTGTTTCCATAGGTTTGGTTGGATGTGTGTAGAATTTTGGTTGTATCAAGCCTTTATGTATGACTTGAAGTGAATTGGAAGTGTTCTGAAAGTAATTGGTGTGTTTGATGAGATACTTGTACCACTTATGTTGAAATCAAGGTGATACCTCGTTGAAAATTATCATGTCAAGTTATGTCAGATTGATAAAAGCAAGATGCATCACAACACAGCATAAAAATATAATAAATAAAAATAATTATAGAACCATACACCTTAATTGCTGTGATGTATTGTGCTAGCAAGAGAAATCAAGGAAGCTCTGCTTTAAGCTAAACTGGAGCATCCATCTAGGCACCCTTTATACCAGATGTGGGCACCTAGCAGCCATGAGGTGACTCTGTATTGTGCCTTTGTGCCACATCTCTATTTACAATACAGCAGCTCCATGTACAATTGGAGCTGAATGGAAGGATGGCTACAAGAAAAACTGAAGCCGGTGATGGATGTGAGGTGTGGAATGCTGGTGAAATGGAGTGGGCAAAAGATGTGTTACCTTCCTCTGGAGTGGAGGCTAGGGGTAGGAGGCAGACATCTTCCAACCTTCCCTGATCTCAGAAACCCTTGATAACATAAACACCAGCAGCCTCAAGTTTCTTTCTGTACAGGCCTTGAGTGTTTACCACAATATCTGATGCTAAATGCGCTTTCTGGGGGATCTGATTGACTGGGGGAAAATCTCAGAGGAAGCAGGTGCTAAAATATTCTCACAGGTGCATCTGAAGCGCTCATGGGATGCCTATGGAGGACTCTGATATGCCCTGAGACCAGAGTTCTCAAGGTATGATGCAATAATGCAGTGAAATGGCGCCATCAGGCAGTGCTGTGATGCAATCAAGCAATGCTACAATGTGTGCCTATTTTATTGAAAAAAATAATTTGGCCAGCTCAATCACCAGATCTGAAACCAATTGAGAATGTGTGGTTCCTCCTCAAGAGCAAAATTCAGGAGCTCTATCATCCATGGACCATTCCAGAAATTTGTGAAGCCCTCAAGCAAGCCTGAGAGGACTTTCCAGCCTCAACCTTGGATCACTGGATTGAATTAATGCCTTGCAGGATTTTAGCTGTAATTTATTCCAAAAAAAGAAAAAAGAAAAATTGTCTTATTATCACTATTCCTCCCTGTCAAACTCCTCATAGCACTTCTCTTTTTCTCTCAAAAGAATTATTAAAAAAATCCAAAAAACTTACATATTTTTATTTTTATTTTTATTTTTATTTTTATTTTTATTTTTATTTTTATTTTTATTTTTATTTTTATTTTTATTTTTATTTTTATTTTTATTTTTATTTTTATTTTTATTTTTATTTTTATTTTTATTTTTATTTTTATTTTTATTTTTATTTTTATTTTTATTTTTATTTTTATTTTTATTTTTAT
>SMGU01002410.1:0-14965 GCA_004348175.1 Puccinia novopanici | reverse complement strand
CAACAGGAAGTCCTCCATTTGACCTGCAACCCTCAATTCTGCCAGGGTTTATGGATGGGCAACCCACTCAGACCAGCAGTGTAGCATCCAACGGGTCACACATCCAAAAAAAGGGGAAACCCTTTCCAAATTTGACCTATGCAATTTCAATGGATGCCACTGATCACATTCTCCATCAAGAAAAGGAATAAAAGACAAGATGAACAAAAAGAGAGCAGGACTGAACTAGTTACAATTAGAGGATGAATTATAATCTGACAATTTCCTGAACTGTGTGTCATGAGTAGCTGGACTCATTTCTCTTCCATAGAAGTATGTCAGATTTTTTGACATAACCAACATACTTGTTTTTTGGCAGGAGTATGATTTATGGAATCTGTCAATCAAAGTATGCCAGATTTCATAGTCCCATACTCCTGCCAAAAAAATTATGTCAAGTATGGAAAAAAAGGATACTTGTATGGACAAGAAATGAGTCCAGCTAGTATGCCTGCTGAAATATCATCATGATGGCCAATTTCCATCCTTACCTTCCACAGTTTGATCCCTTCCTTGAGTGCAATGTATGTGTGTTTTTGATTTTGCTGTTTGAAATCAATATGGGTTGTCAAGATTTCTCACCCATTGGCACATGAGCCAGCTTCAGCCCCTTGCACTGTCTCATGCCTTTTACGCTGCCGATTACAAAGTTTTTTTCTTCTTTTTCTTTTTGGTACACCCACCCTATCAATGATCGGTCTTCCTGTGTCTTTTCCCCATGGCATTATTTTCTTTTCCCTCTATTTGTAGTGAGAGTTATTTTCCACCTTACCTTCCAGCAGTCTTTTCAGGATGCCCAGGGATGCCCCCTCTTCCTCGTCAAACGGTTTCCCTCTCAGTAATGTTTCTCCTCCGAGGTGATTGGAGGGCTTCAAGTTTATTCTTCTGAAGACGATGTCATGCTTTCCCTGATTCATCTTTGCACTACACAGGGTCGTGGCTTCGCGCGGGTGCCGTGATTGGGGTTGAGCAAGATCCACAGGGTTCCACTGCCTTCTATGCAAGGTGGATATGCATCCGAACCCTAGCCTGGTTAGGGCTTTCCCCACCATCTCGTCTTCTTCTGCCAAAAACCATCAGCAGTTAAAAAAAAATCAAAACACATTCCTACTCTACCCGACATACCATCCATCCACTCCATCATGAACTCTGCCGCTCGATTATCCCGTGCCATTCAGCCTCTCACTTTCCAGTCCAGGACACTATCGAGGAACTTGCCCCTCGCCTCAACCTCCCACTTGCAGCAGCGATGGTCTTCTAATGGCAAGGTTTCCGGACCGGTCATCGGGATCGATCTCGGAACAACCAACTCGTGTGTCTCCATCATGGAGGGAAAAACCCTCGCGTCATCGAAAACAGCGAGGGGGTCGAACCACACCCTCTGTCGTTGCCTTCACCAAGGACGGTGAAAAACTGGTCGGAATTCCGGCCAAACGTCAAGCCCTCGTCAAGTTAGTTTCTTCTATCGCGTTCCATTCTCTTACAACTGCGAGGAACGCGCACTGATACCACTTATTCATCTTCATCCAGCTACGAAAACACCTTTTTCGCTACCAAACGGCTGTTGGGTCGAAAATTTTCTGACTCTGAAGTCCAAAAAGATATCAACCAAGTTCCCTACAAAATTGTCAAACACACCAATGGTGATGCTTGGCTAGAGGCACGTGGCCAAAAATACTCACCCAGTCAGATAGGTGGATACGTCGTTCAAAAGATGAAGGAGACCGCCGAAGGATACCTGACAAAGGAGGTCAAGCACGCTGGTTTGTGCCTCAAAAAACTATTTATTCCTTGCCTCTATCTGGTTACTAATCTTTCTCATCCTTGTTCCCGCAGTCATTACCGTCCCTGCCTATTTCAATGACGCCCAGCGGCAAGCAACCAAGGACGCCGGTGCAATCGCCAAGCTAGATGTGCTCCGTGTCATCAACGAACCCACCGCTGCTGCTCTGGCATACGGCTTGGACCGGGAAGAATCCCGATTGATCGCCGTATACGACCTCGGTGGTGGTACTTTTGATGTTTCCATCCTTGAGATGCAGAAGGGTGTTTTTGAAGTCAAGTCAACCAATGGTGACACCCACTTGGGAGGCGAGGACTTCGACATTGTGCTCGTCGACCACATCATCTCCGAATTCAAGAAGGATACTGGTATCGATCTTAGCAAAGACCGAATGGCCATCCAACGAATCCGAGAAGCCGCCGAGAAAGCCAAGATTGAACTGTCGTCTACTTCCCAAACCGACATCAACCTTCCCTTCATCACTGCCGACGCCACTGGACCCAAACACATTGACATCAAACTTGGTCGTGCCAAGTTCGAATCACTCGTTTCTAAACTTGTTACTCGGACTGTCGAACCTTGCAAAAAGGCTATTGCCGATGCTGGAATCAAGAAGGATGAGATTAACGACGTGCTATTGGTTGGTGGCATGACCCGAATGCCACGTGTCATCGAAACTGTCAAGTCACTATTCGGGCGTGAGCCCAGCAAGGGTGTCAACCCCGATGAGGCTGTCGCGGTTGGCGCTTCAATTCAGGCTGGAGTCCTGTCTGGATCGGTTACGGATGTCCTTCTTCTCGATGTCACACCCCTCTCGTTAGGTATTGAGACTCTCGGTGGCGTCTTCACTCGACGTGAGTTCTTGTCTTATCCCGTCCGATCCCTTCCCAATTAACATATCCCAAACTGGCGCTGATTCTGTTTTCCTTTTAGTGATTAACCGTAACACCACCATTCCTACCAAGAAGTCATCTGTTTTCTCTACCGCTGCCGATGGACAGACAGCAGTCGACATCAAGGTTTTCCAGGGAGAGCGAGAGCTTGTCCGCGACAACAAGCTTTTGGGCAACTTCCAACTCGTTGGAATTCCTCCTGCCCCCAAGGGAATCCCTCAAATCGAGGTTACTTTTGATATCAATGCCGATGGTATCGTAGATGTCTCCGCCAAAGACAAGGCTACAGTAAGCGATCATGAATTCTCCCAAAAGTACGGAACTCTCCTACTGATTTTATCTCCGCCCATAGAACAAGGAACAATCGATTGTCATTGCCGCTTCGTCTGGTCTCTCAGACAAGGAGATTGAACGCATGATGCACGAGGCCGAGCAACACGCCGAAACAGATAAGGAACGTCGATCGGTTATCGAGGCAGCCAACCAAGCCGACAGTGTCTGCGCAGACACGGACAAAGCCATCAAGGAGTTTGGTGACAAAGTCCCAGTCGAAGAAAAAGAGGAGGTGATGAAGCTCGTGGCCGAGCTGCGTGAACTTGCTGTCAAGAGCCAGAGTGGTGATGAATCCATCAAGGCCGAAGACATCAAGGAAGCCATCTCCAAAACCCAGCAAAAGAGCTTGAACTTGTTCGCCAAGGTACGCCATGCTTTCCTCATCCTCTCTTTGATCCTCCATCTGCTACCCCTGCTCATGTTTCCCCTTTCTCTCCAAACTTTACAGGTCTACGAAGCTCGCAACAAGGAGGAGCAGTCCTCCAACGACTCCGGTTCCACCCCTCCCCCACCGGAATCTGACGAACAGAAGAAGAAAGACTAAACGTCCACGCCTCTGCCATCCGAATCACCCAAATCCAAGATTCCAGCACTCCTATACCCCCCCCCTCCCCCACCTCTACTCTTGCCCCCTGAAAAATAAAATGACGAAAAATCTTGACCTCCCATAGAAATACTTTAACCCGCACTAATGAAGCTGGATTTGATGATTTCAATGTCGACTTTTTCCTGCTTGTTGATACTTGACCAATGCCGATTTCATCCCCTAACGTAGCCCACAAAGTCTTTTCTTCTTCTTCTTCTCCTCTCTTGTTGCCCTGGTTTTTTTTGTTCACATGTACTTGGCTAAACCCCAACCTCCCTTTTTTAACTTTTTTTTTTTTTGTAACCCTGCTCGTCCCTCCGGTGCCCGCAAGCTTCGTCAACCGGGTGGGTCCCTTCTCTCTCTCTCTCTCATACATGTCCAACATGACTGCAGAACCATTTTGAATGGGATAAAAACACAACCTTTTTTTTTTTTTTTGATGTTCATTAAGTTGAGGGATTGTCAGCCTCATCAGGGCCCAGGCCTCTTGGCTAGCTGCAATTGTGAAGCTGGGATAGGAGTGGCAGTCCAGATGGACTTCTTTCTTCTCCTGGCTGACCTCTGTGGATGTCTCTTTGGATGCACTGATCTTGGCCAAGCAGGAATGGGGGCCTGAAACATGCACAAGGGTTGGCATGTTCATGCGTTCATAACAATCCTTATCCCTCCCATACAAGCGCTGAAACAAAGCTCAACATGCAATGGGCTTGTGCAGGTCGTGGCCAACTGAGGGCGTAGTCGCCCTTCCCAGTGTGTGCCCCGCACTTGCACAGCGATCAGGAGAAAAGAAAGAACCTCTGGATCAGAGCTATTTCAGAGAATCCAGCAACAATATGTGTCTAGGAATTCTCATGAGAGAAACAAGCACCATTTTGGGCAGATAATACGTACAGGGAAGCGGACTGAGCAAGTATACAAATCTAGAATACAACTAACTACTGGTTCGAGCTTACAAAAGTATCAATTTACAACAACGACAGATGAAAAAGAAAGAAATCTCTTTTGAAAATGTTTTGGTGGGAAGAGGTTACGATACAAGCTTTATTTTAAAATGGGATCCTCGACGGATAAGGCAACAATATCAGGAGCCTCCCCGCCCAGGCCTTCGACTTTGATCGTGTTCAGGGCTTTAGGCTGTGGAAGTATGCATGCGACAAGAGATCAGCGTGGAACACTTGAACACCATTTAGGTCAGAGGCTTTGAGTTTTTTTTGCTTGCTTGAAACTTACCAGAGGAAGCGCGACTAGAAAGCCTTGGGCAATGTCGTTCCAAGTCTGTCACAAATAACCCAACCATTAATTTCCTCACAAATGAATATCAGTGCTATGAATATGTGTGTGATTCTGACTGACCATGCCAGATATGGGGAAATGAGCCTGAAATTTTTCTTGGTCATTGACAGTGATAACGGCGCGTCTGAAGTTCAACCTGGCATGATCCTTATTACCATAGGGGAGTTCTGCGTTGATATAATCGAAGCTAACGTCCACATATTTATTTTGTCCGCCAGGTATGTTGCTCCAAACCACTGCGCCTTTTCCTTCCGGGCCTATCCGGCTGGCTACCTGAACATTGTGCACTACTCGGACCTCAGCCGGCGCCAAGATTTTAGCTGTTTCGACCGGAAAGCGTTGGAATTTTTTCTGCGGAGCTGGTGTGGTCTCAGTCAGCTTAAGGAACAGGCTTCCGTGAACTGCAATATTTCCCGTGTAGCTGTAAAAGAAGATATTTAGCATCCCTCTCATTGAAACCCTCCTCAAACACTCTTAGACTGAAAGACCTACGTGTCTTGGAATTTTCCTAGATCTGTTCCAGTCCATACATCCTTTAAACGTGCAGATGAAAAACCCAGGTCTGAAAGATGGATGAGTTTTGGTCCAGGGACGTCGGCCCAGTTGATAATGACTTGAAACACACGAATTTAATGATCGATTAGTCTCCTCATGTGATCTTCAATTTTATCTCCAACAATAACGCCCAAGAAAGTTCTTAAAAAAGAAACGTAAACGCTTTTACCTGCAGCTATGCTACCATCTTGCAAGGGCCCGCACCATATATCCATGTCGTTGGCGTATCGGCGTCTGAAAGTGATACTTTTTCCCAGATCATCTTGCTACATGTCCAACAAGGAAAAATCAATAAATTCGCGTTTGTGGGACTCAATTCTCAGCCCTCATGCTATTCTTTGAAGACGAAGAAGAATAAAATATCAACGAACGTTTATTGCGATTGCATCGGGGTTCTTCATCATGTCGAGGGTTTTTTGATCCAGCCGGCTTACCAGATCAGAAAATATTAAGGGGGACCTAGGAAAAAATGGGAAGAGTGTTAGGTTGTTTTCCCCGCAAAGGTCTGCAGGTAAGGTAAAGAGCAGGAGGGAAGATTACTTTGCGGCAGCCCAAAAACTAAACATGGACATCTTCTCGGTGATGGATAGTGCATGTCCACGTTCTTCAGTCATTCTGAGAAAGCCAAGGTCATTGTATGAGCCGGGACGTGTTTGGTGGGCAAATGGCACAAGTCCGTTGACAGTCCTGATACTGTTTGGATAGGAAAAATAAAAAAAAACAAAATGATTAACTGGAGAGTGGCAGGTATATGGTTGGAAATTGGAATGCTTCTTACAAAGAGTCCCATTGAGGCAAGTTTTCATCCGAGACCCTCCAACTGTTGGCTTGCTTTTGTTGAGCTACAGGTGATGCACCCCACTGTCCGTGCTAATTATTACATATAAACTAGTCAGTCAACCAACCTGAAATAAAATAATGCAATCTCTCTGGAAACATGATTGTAAATTTAACCAACGCGTAGAAAAGTTTGTCCTGGGCCTTGTTGTATCGTATTGCCTCTTGCATTTCAACGTAACGTTCCTGTAATTTTTTATCAGATATGATGAACGATTCATGCAATACATACAAAACTCCTAATCTTTCTTGGACGTACGTCTAATGCGTTGGCGTACTCCGGATTTTGCAAGACCTCAGGGGTTGCCATGTCACAGCTGCAATATCATTGGAGAATTGATAGCTTCAGCAGTTTTCGCAAAAGCGCATCCAGAGTCTTGTGAGGAAGATTCGTAACCACTTACGGCCGATGCATCAGATAGGAAACATTCCATTCGAGCAGAGTGAATATATATCGGTTCATGTTGTCCTTTCGCTTCTGTGGCGGTGTACTCCACTTTTGTCGAGGACACATTTGTGGTCTGAGTAGTTAATTCGATTTCACATTTTTTTTAAAGTATTAAATTCCATTGTCAGTGGCCCTTCCTTCCTCCAACATGAAAACCTTCACTCACCCTGCCCATGTACCCAATCCCATACTCAGGCCGTGCTGACTACTTAACCAATCAGAGAAAGACCTTGGACCATTAGGAAAAATGTTCTTTCCGTACTATTTCGTAAATGATTTTGATTTTTATACCAATTAAAGCATCTTGGGTCAACAGTTGCGGATCCAAAAAAAAAAAAAAAAAAAAACTACTCACTCCGGGGATCCCTGCTTTGGAAGCTTGTTCCCATCCACATTCGATGATGAATTTGGTGTATCCGGCTTTTTTGAGACCCGTATCGCTGATCCGTTGTGCAGTCGCCATGAAGTCATCATCTGACAAGTAGAAACATCCGTAAACCCAGTCAGAGCTCCAGCCCATTGCCGCTGTAGCGAGATATGTAAGGAAGCGTCAGCTGCATATCCTAAAAAAAAAACAATCCTGACAAATATTAGATTAACCAACGTTTGAATGCGGCTGCTTGTTGACGCGCCACTAGTTGGACGGGGTTTGGAGCCGTAGATGCCATACTCGACATGGTCAAAATTGCCATCCCGGTACACCTTATCTTCCGGTGCATGTTGAGACGTGGTTATATTCTCCCAAAGTTCAGAAAGGATTTTGTGAACTAATCTGGCTGAATGCCGTATGGTGCTGAAAACCAGCAGTGGTTGTGAGATCCACTATTTCAGGGCTCTTCACACACTTTAAGTGACTTGCCGCTCGATTTTGAATACTAAGAAAACAGTGCTGTCCTTATCAGTAAAAAAGGGAGTGAAGGGTGCCCCTTTGATTTGGTGAGAGGGAG
Source organism: Puccinia novopanici (assembly GCA_004348175.1). NCBI lineage: Eukaryota > Fungi > Basidiomycota > Pucciniomycetes > Pucciniales > Pucciniaceae > Puccinia > Puccinia novopanici. The sequence continues at coordinate 7,251 of SMGU01002410.1, read as the reverse complement.
TAATATTCCGAGAGAATGTTTAGTTATATGAATGTAGAAGAAGATTGTCTGTGGTCTAGGGTGCTTCTTAAATAGTACTGGCGGTAATCAGAGGGCGTTCTGTCAAGAAAGTATGAGTCAAGTCGCAATTCGTTGTGATCTTGACTCGGCTAGCAAAGAAAGATGGTAAAAAAAAGATGCAGCAATGTCTGATGTCCGCGATAATGGGTATGTACAGCGAATGTAAGGCGAATGATTGGGAGGAAGCAAGTTGGTCAAGGATTGGAGTGATCCTTTTATAGAAAGTAACATCTAACTAGTTTGTTTTCCTTCATTCATACTTTTTTGTCGAACCCTGAACCCAACATGATGGAGTGTTCCGTATCCGCGCCAACCATTATCTCGGAACCAAGTACATAAAATAGCGGTGTGCTCTCCTTGCTGGCCTCGGGAGAATGTGATGAGTTGTGCCTCTGTGAGACAGAGAGACGCCACGGGCTCTCGGTGACTTCTCAAATTCATACTCGCTGAGACCGGGAGTGTAGGTATGTAGGATGGCCAGAATGCATTCTGATCACCAAGGCCGTCTTGACGTACATCTTGTGCTCGTCGATACTCAAGTTCATGATGGTGGCCTCGCGGGGGGTGCTCCCGAGGGATGTTTACCGAGGCCGGCAAGCTCCGGCGAGTCTTCTCACTTAAGGTCATGCACATAAATAAGCCGGTTTTTGTCCAGACGTCCTTGCGAGTCGCCATAGGCCGGCGCCGGGAGATATAACAACGGCTGCTAGAGCAATTGCACCCGATATTGAGAGCGGAATCAAAATGCATCCCCCCAGATCAGGTTTCAGGGGCGTCGAATGGAGCTAATCAATTGGCGTATTAAGAGGATGAATTTCTTGTGCTAAGATCAGGTGCTTATTAATAAATTTTCGATTTGATCACTGACTGGTGGCTGATGCAAAGAATCGTCTCAGAGAATAGAGTGGCATCTGGTTCTGGAAGTCAATAAGAGCGTGCCATGTTGTATATTCATAAGGAACACAGCAGTTTCCCTGTTGACGCTTTCCTGCTGGCTGGCTTAATACTCGATCGACCGTTGAATAGCTTGATCAAGAGTCTTGGTCATCCTCATTAAAACAGATCATATATTTCATTAAAGCCCGTAATTGGGTTGTTGATGATCAGTAGTTGCTGACTTCGCCCACCCACCCATCTACTGGAATTGACCATTCTCCAACTTATTACTTCTCATTGAGTCTACTTATCTAATTACCATGAAACCACCCCCACAGCCAGAAGGCAGCCCTCTGGAAAGAAGAGAGCTACCACCCGCAGGAAGTTTGCTACTGAGGTCTACAAACCATCAAACCGCTTACTGCCCCAAATAAGTGAGAACACTTCTCTTAGCTTGTAATAATTACCTCTTCTCCGGTGAAGCAACTAATATATATATATATCTCATTTCTCTCAAGGCGGCTTTGGGCAAGTGAAAATGTAAACGATGTCTCCGAGGATACTGCCCCATCCAAAGAAATCCAACAAGTCATCGAACAAGCGCCCCCCAAACGAGTCAAACTTAAAGTGGTTGAGGAGAGCGATTCGAAGGTGAGTTTTTTAAGGTATCCTATTTGGCGACAATGAATTGATTTTCGTCGAGTTGTTCAGGTCAAGCCAAAAGCAGGACGTAAGATAGCAAGTAAACCCGTCAAGCTGTCAGACAAGTCGAATGCGCAGAAGGAGGTAATCACTAGAACCGGTGGTAGAGTGACGCGGTCATCGGCCATGACGAACTCTCGAGTAGGAAGATCAAAAATGGGTGTGCTGGCCGACCAGGAGGAAGAAAGACCGGCGAAGGCTGTCGTCAAACTGGCAGGACCAAGATTAATGGGGGAGAGGACGCGGATGCAGAACAGGAAGATAATTTCTTGGATGTTTCTGCCGATCATGTCATCCAGCCTTCTCGTTTCAGACACACGAAACCTACCCGACAATCACTGGGTGCCGATGTGACGCTGACCTTCGACATGGATCGCCACTCTCGAGCACTCGCTGGTTGCTCACCAATCCCAGAATCCCACATCATCAACTAGGAGCCTTGGAAGAGGCTCCCAGTGCTGGGAGAATGTCGATCCACCACCTCCATCGACTTCCGTCGTGAAAAAACCCGTGCCAAGCTCAAGATCCCTTCTCAAACACCAGCCGACCCGGAGCCGTCACCTCCCAAGAAGCGAACTCGGCGGCAACCCGCTACCAAGTCTTCAAAAACTAAGGCTTCCAAGGGTCCTGGAAGTGATGATCCTTTAATGATTTGAGCATGGATAAGTAGCTTATTAAGGTGTATACATCGGATTGGGTGGACACTTTTTTTTTCAACGGCTGTTTTGTGTTTATATCCAGCACATCGAGATATTCGGTACTAAGCATCTGGTGCCTCGATATTTTGAATGCTAGAAAGTGATATCAATATTTTTCGCATTTTTTTCAGATGCAGACTCTTCACCATATGTGTATTCCTCTGATTACAAGATTGGTTTCTTTGAGGAGTAGACATAGCATTAGCAAGACTTTGAGACATTTAATATTTCTGAAACTTCTGGCTTCAGTTCTAATCCAAACTATTTGTTGATATTGTGACATGTAAATACATTCTGCCAGGTCCCACTGAGACATTGACTCCCAGAAAGCTCTTGTGCGCTGCCTGTCGTTGGTGTGTCCTTCACGGGGTCAGATGATAATGAATATGCAGTTTGGCCCTCTAGGCCCCGCTGTGACGTCTCCCCGATGCGGCTGACTGATGCTGACCATTCCCGACAGAAATCCACTGTGACACACTTGTTGCACCCAAACTCCTCTCTATCAACCAAACCCGATAAACTCATTACATCTCTAAAATGGTAAGCATTCCTGAGCCATTTCCTGGAATCAACGTTTCGACATTAATCCCAGCTTACTCTCTACTCGCCGCTGTTTTGTTCTTGACCTGCAAAAGCCTAAAGCACCCAAGTTCAGGAAGTTTGCGGCGGTGAAGAAGATGATCAACCCTAATGACTCGCGACTGAAAATTAACCAGCAGAAGGAGGAAGAGAAGAAGAAGAAGCGGAAGAAGCCTCGAAGAAACATGTGTAAGTAATGGTGCCACAATAACAAGACAAACCGATACCTGATGATGATGGATGATTTTCTGTGTTTTTTGAGGGTTCAGAGCGCCGATTCCCACGTCGATGTTCTTGACGCATAATACGGCGCTAGCGCCTCCGTACCGGGTGTTAGTGGACACGAATTTCCTGAACCTATCGCTGACGAACCGGATCGACATGATCAAGGGGATGCTGGACTGTCTGTATGCAAGGCGATCCGTGCGTGTCGGACTGTGTGTTAGCGGAGCTGGAGAGCTCGGGAGTCGGTACCGTCTGGCGCTCAACCTGGCACGCGACCCCCGCGTCGAACGTCTCCCCTGCTCCCATTCCGGCACGTACGCAGACGACTGCATCGTCCACCGTGTCTCCGTCCATCGCTGTTACATCGTCGCCACCTGCGATCGTGGACTCAGAAGACGTCTCCGTAAAATTCCCGGCGTTCCTGTTCGCCCCTTTCTTCCTGCTCTCGCTTTTCTGCTTGCTTGCTAATCAGAAAAATCCTTGCTTTCTTAGCTCATGTTTATCAAAAGGAAACAGTACGCTATCGAAAGACTTCCGGATTCGGGGCTGCCCTCGTAACAACATAAACGTCCTCTCGATTCCCTTCTCGCTCCTGTTTATTGAACCCTTTAAAACCACCACTATCAGCTTGAACTATGTACCAAAAGAGAAAAAAAAGAGAATGAAAAAAGCTAGCAAAATGGCATTTCCTTGGCCGTTTCCTAACGGTTGGAATGGATGCAATTCTAGTATGTGCGACTTATCAGACAGGGCTGTGCATGAGGTAGATCTGCAGCTGCGAGCTGAAAATTTTGTCCCAAATAATCACCAGTAAAAATACCCAGCAATTCAAGCAACTCAGCTACAAGTAAATAATAAAAAAAAATACCATGGAGCAATTTAAGCATTCCGGTTTGGTACCGGGCCTGTTTGCGCCAAGGAAAGTTCTGCTTGCTGAAAAGACAGCATGCTAGAAATAGGAAGTGATATCCTGCAGTTTGTAATTTAGGTCTCCATGATGGCTCTGCCACAAGGCCCATATTGCGTCCACGCAGGATAAATGTGGCAAGGACTGTTGGTGCTCTTCTTTGAGATATATCCCAATCCATGTCAGCAGAAAGATGGCCAGATGCTAGTGTGGGCCGGGAGGAGCGTTGGGGCATATTCAGCACGACTGTCTGCAAGAGAATTCATCACGGAGAGACAGTTCATGTCTTGTTTTTTTTTTCGGGCATATTTAAAGGGGCATGTCAGCCCACCTCCGCCGTCAGACATCACCACTTTGGTTCAGTGATACCTAGTCACCCTGGACTGAAATGGAGACAGTTCATATCATGTGAGGTGAACTACTCATTTAACATCAATCCACCCTTACCATGGAGGTGTACTTGGAGGTGTGTGCAAAATGTATTGTCACGCCTGGCTACTAGGTAGTAAGCTTATTAATGCTCCTCCCCAGAAGCACCCCAGGCTACACCACCTGCATTCTCATTATGCAATACATCTGTGCTGGCTGGGAGCTGTGGGGAACACCCTCATCTCTAGATTGGGATTTCTGGGACACATCACCATATTCAATACAAGTCTGGGAAATGCAACATTATAAGGTACCTCCACACACTCACCCTGCACCAGACTGTCAACCTGGCATTCATGCCCGCTGATTCCCTGCAACCTGATGTTGGCCTATCTTCAGATTAAATCTGTGTCACAGACCAAATCAATGGAAAAAGATTGGCCATCTCCCACACTTGATGGCCACCAATACCCATCTGAACTTAGCCAAGTGGACACACAACTGGGTCCAAAGAAAGCTTGAGAGGAAGCCCAAAAGTCACCTGCGCCACTTCCCTGGTCTGCACATCAAAAGAGACATGGTTCCCCTCCACTTTCAACCCCACACTCTCCCAGATGACTGAGGTAAGTGCCTTGGCCATCAAAGGTGAAACTGCCACCAGCTCCTTGATGATAAAAGTGACTTCCAACTCCCCACTGAGGGTGCACTTTGCCAAATCAGCCGCCTTCTCCTTTGTGGGAACTAAAATACTTAGTCCTGCTGCCTCCTTCCCCTTGACCCTCTTTGGAAGGTCCACATCCATCCAATAAAAAACATCAAAAATTGCCCATTCACCTGACTTGACTGCTTGAAGTTACACTCCCACTACAGGAGGTTGCCACTACACTCCAATCACCACCCTGATAGAATTTATTAGAATATTCTTTAATATCTCCTGGTTAGTATCATATCACATGTTAAGTAGTTGGCCAATTTTTGTTTACTGAATAGTCTTCAGCTTCTTCTTGAAACTTAATCTTAAATTTATTTAGAGTGTCATCTCATTCTCAGTTGTCTCTCTTTATTCATTCAATCATTGTTTCCTCAAAAGCTTGCTAAAAGTGCCCAAAACTTTTAGGTGTGCCTTTTGTGTCATTGTTGCTTCTGCCTCTCTGCCTGCTTTCTCAAACAAATCCACATTCATAAAAATACATCATAGTCTAATAGAAGTCAAGACTCCCAGTTTGCCTGCCTGAACCAAATCACAAGGAAATGCAACATCAATCCTTTTGCATGAACCCAGCAAGTAGAATTCTCCTGACCAAATAAAGACAAAAAAAGCATTGAGACCCAGGGTTAGCTATAAAGGAATAATGGCCAGAGGTCAGGAAAGACAGAAAAGGGTTGAGCTGAGAATCAAGAGCAGAGTATGCTCACGGACTTATATCAGTAGATGAGAGGGACTAAAAAGAGCATTTCTCACTACCATGGGCTCAGAAATAAGTGAGGGATGTATTTCTGATGGGGACAGGAAGAAATACAATGGGTGAAGGGGGCCTGAGTTGAGGGCGTAGAATTCAAAAGAACAAAAAAGAAAGAAATTGCAAAGAAGGAAATAAAGCCCTTTTGGGGCCATTATCAGAATTCTAACAAGCTAGGCACACTGAGAAAAAAGAATGACCTTTCTCCCAGAAATAAGTGCTAGCCCAGGAGGACCTCCCCCTTGACTGGGAGGCTGCAATCCAAACAGAATCAGTTCCTGCTCTTCTGGAGGCCCCTCCTTGGACACTGACCTGTAAAAAAAAGAAAAAAAAGAAAAAGCACCTTTCCTGCATCTGCCACACTTGCCACCTCCTCCTGAGTAACCAGTTCTGTCCTCTACAACACACCAGACAATTCTGCCTGCACCACCACTGTTTCTCCACCCAAATTCTCTGCCATCAAATCCATAAATTTCCCCCAAGTATTTGTACATTTCCATGAACAATATTTTGATTTTTGTAATGAAAAAATCATTTATATTAAACTAAAGGGGGTCTAATATATTTTTCAAATGTTTGAATAACTTGGGGTCAATTATTCAGAAGATATTTGGAATAGGTAGGAGATTGTTCCAAAATATGTCTACACCTCTGTGAATGATTGTGTTCATGTTCTAAGGCCAATAGTATTAATTATTTAAACTATTAAAAAGTGATTATAATTAAATCTCAATGATTTTGAGGCCCTGGAGGGCATCCACCCAAAAGTTATGTGCACAAAAAGTAGTAATTTGGCACAAAACATGTGTACACATCTATGATCAGTTTTGTACATTCTGTGAGACCAGAATTTTTTTAAAATGGAATAAATTTTTGTACACCTCCTTCTTCAATTTTTCAAATGGAATAAACCTGAAAACTTGGGAAAGAGAAATTTCGGAACTTTCAAAATTCTCTCAATTTCATATAGAGCAGGACTCAACTGCCAAGGTTGCACAGCTGAAGTTCTGAACTAACAGCTCAGTCTGATTATTTAAATATAAATACTGTATGCAGGCAAAAAGGATTTGATGTCACTAGTGGAGAATAAATTATAAAGGAATAATGGCCAGAGGCCAGAGAATACGGAAAGGATGAGCTGGGAAATCAAGAGCAGAGTATGCTCGGGGACTTGGAACAACTGATGAAAGGGACTCCAATGGAGCATGTCTCAGAGTCATGGGCTCAGAACCAAGTGAGGGATGTATTTCTGATGGGGACAGAAAGAAATACAATGTGTAAAGGGGGCCTGAGTTGAGGGCCTAGAGTCCAAAAGAACAAAAAAGAAAGAAATGGAAAATAAAGAAAGAAAGCCCTTTTCACTGCGGGAAAAACA
>SMGU01002409.1:0-38985 GCA_004348175.1 Puccinia novopanici | reverse complement strand
GGTATACGTGGGTTACACATGCGCAGGGAGGGTTAGACCTGGTTAGACTTTTGCTAACACTTGCTGATGCAAGTGTTAAACTTGATTTATGTTTGCTGACGAGAGCCCTAAGTCAAGGGGGACGTCTCCTCAACACTGCCGGGTGGCATGCGCACCACTTCCCATACAGACTCAAGCTTGGCTTCAATGTCAACTGCTCCCCCTCCTTCGTGTGTGGCATCATGTACCAACACAACTCCCCATTTGCGATTTCTGAATGGACGGTAGGCCTTGAAGGATTCCATCGCGGATGTTGGGAGAGAGAAGTATTGCGGTCGATTGATTCATGGGTAAGGAGGTTGCTCCCTACCGTCTGCAGCCTGTCCCCCGCCCATTTGCCAGCCGTGGCTGTACCATCAGAGCCAACACCCTCCCCTCAAGGAATCTTTGTGGGGCTGTTACTCTCCCCAAGATGCCAAACCTGCATATTACTAGACAGCCCAGACTCTCAGATGCAACAACGTTTGAATTTGGGATTTTGTTTATGAATATGGATGAATGTTGGTGGGAGGTGGTATCAGTCAGGGACTTCATCGAGTTCTTGGTCGGGCGGGGGAACGCCTTCGCGGGCCTCAGCGACGAGCGCGTCGTCGTCGTCGACATCGCCCAGGTTGAAGGCGGGGTCGGGCTCGCACTCGAAGTCGAGGGGGTCCAGGGGTGGAAGATTGCTGCCATTGAGAGCGTGCGAAGGCTTGCGGAGAGAGGCGGTGGTGCGACGGTCGCTGGACAGGTTCTGCTTCACTAGCAATATAATCTCTTGGATCTCGTCTTCCGTGAATCGCGCGTCGCATTCTTCGATGATCTGGGGGCCCGGCCCGCAGCGACACAGAGAACGGCGAGACGAGAGAGGTGAGCGATGGAGCATAGAGGGAGACAGACGAGACACACGTACGAGGTAGATCTCGACCAGTTCGGTGGGGGCCAGGTCGCATATCTGGAGCCTCTCGGCCTTGGTGAGGCCATTGCGTCTGCCGGAGACCTGGCCGAAGCGGGTGCGGAGCGATTCGCAGAGAGACAGCACGGACTGGGCCGTCTGCTTCGGCTGCGGTAGATGGTTGTTGGGGTCTTCGAAATACGCCACGAGGTTGTGGACTAGCTGCTCCAGGTTATCTATTTCGCCACATGGCATGCAGTCCAAAATCGTCAGCAGACGGCCGTCGCCGAGGATGAGCGGGAGATGTGGGACCCACTGTTCGGCAGGGACGCCAGGGGCGGCGGCTGGTCCGTCTGCGTCGCCTGCGCCTGCTCCTGCTCTCGCTCCGCTCCAGCCTGTTCCTCCGCCGCCTGCATCTCTCGCACCAACTCCAGCGTCTCGAAGGCCGACAGCGGCACCAGATTCGGCTCCAGGATCTGCTATCGATCTCGATCATCAGCTCTCCTCCTTCTCCTCCCCCTCCACGGAATAGTGATGATGCATGAGGATTCGGTGGTCAATACTTGCCTCCATCGTGGCGACCAATTCGCGGCTGGTTCCGGACAGAATATTAGGGCGATGACCCTCCTCACTCCAACACAACTTATTTATATATCATCCACACATCTCCCCAAAACCACCTCTCTTTTTTTTCTTCACCTCAAATCAGTTGCACTGCTCCTGCCACAAAAAAAAAAAAAGTAAAAGCACTTGCAACAATTGCTCCCGCGGTTACATAGCTGCTTGTTTTCCTTGGACCTCCTGACGCTCGATCTTCTACAAATATGCGTCACTCCACCTATATCATCAGCATCCAGCACATGACATCCTGTCCTTATCAGTCACTTTTGTCTTGCGTCTGTTGGTGGTCTGCCACTTTGACTTTTGTTTTCAGTCAATCTCAGGCCTTGTCTAGTAATAATAATAATAAATTGAGAAGTACTGGTGAACCTGCACATTTCTCATGGGTGAGAAATCAGAAGGAAACATCAGTTGTAAACTGAGTTCACGTACCATGATCATCTATTGATCTTGACTTGAGGTCCAATCTAAATATTTTTTTGGTCTGCAGTGAACCATCCCCATCCATCAATATCACATACCCCGCTATTGTTCATTCCTGATTTTATATGGATGTCTGTTGAGAGTGCATTCTTCAAGATATAGAAATTTTAATAAGATACATTCCAAAATAAGATAAAAAATTTCAACATTATCATCATGTGGAAGAAGAGGTTCTGGAAAATTTCTTACCAGTCATTGAAATTTCCAATTGCTCATTCTAGCCAGTCTATATGATAAATTGATATAAGCAATCCACATACACTGCCCAGAGACTGTCTAAAAATGTCAATTGAATTTAAAGCATCCTCTTTGCCAACTGTACATGCTTTGATAAAATTGATACAATATCCAATATTTTCCACAATATTCTTCCCATCCAACTCATTCTTCATGAAGAATTTGAGAAAGAAGAATACATTTTGGTCAGGCTTCTACTTTTATTATGTGATTGAGCTTCATTTTGATGCATGTTTTCTTGAGCACAATCAATCAAAAAGAGTTTAGGAAGCAAAATTCACTTGATGTGGGGCAAAACTGTCAGATAGATGATTAAGTTTTTTTATAGTTCAGTATACTCCTATTAAAACTCAGTTTGAATTTAGTTTTTGCTGACATTGATCCATTATCTCTTCTCCACTGAATCAAATCCAACTATATCTTTGTGTACCAGTCACTGTCATAAGACTTGCTCTCTGTCTTTCAGTTTCTCAGCCTGATCCACCTCAAGAGTCCTTTGCCATGAACTTTCAGCCTTTCTGATTCCAAGGTTAAGACCTTCTAGCTACAGGAGGATCAAAATGGCCAAAAACTTGAAAAATATAATTCCTGTGGGAAGTTTTGGACAAGTAGAATGGGTGGTTTTGATTTTATCCAAGGGGGTTCGACACGCAACCCCCCAATATTGGTTGCGCGACCCCTGGGACGTTGAGAAGACGTCCCAGAGGGGTCACGCAACCAAAAAACCATCGCAATTGGGGGTCGCGGAACAAATTTAAAAAAAAATCTATTTTTTTTTTCATAAATTTTTTTGGGGGCCACAATGAGATATATTTTATGATATTAAGATTTATTCCTACATTTTCAGGGGTGAAGAATCTAATGGTAAGATTCATTTCTCCAAAAAACTTTATTTTTCTACTCTTATTGGTGTTACACCTGGTTTTTTGGGGAAATTGTTTCAGGTGTCAAATCAAAAGATTTTGGGAAATTTTAAAATTTATTCCCAAGCTTCGAATGGTGAAAAAAACAATGGTGAAAATTATTTTGGTTAAAGTTCAATAATTCTTCCTATTTGGGAAAAAGAAATTTATGACACCCCCCAAATAGGAAGAATTATTGAACTTTAACCAAAATAAATATCACCATTGTTTTTTTAACCATTGAAATCTTGGGAATAAATTTTAAAACTTCCCAATATCTCCTGATTTGTCACCTGAAAAAATTCCTCCAAAAAATCAGGTGTAACACCAATAAGAGTATAAAAATAAAGTTTTTTGGAGTAATTAATGTTACAATTGGATTATTCACCCCTAAAAATGTAGGAATAAACCTTAATATCATAAAATATCTCTCATTGTGACCCCCAAAAAAATTTATGAAAAAATAGATTTTTTTTTTTTAAATTTGTTCCACGACCCCCAATCCTGGCGGTTTTTTGGTTGCACAACCCCTCTGGGACGTCTTCTCAACGTCCCAGGGGTCGCGCAACAAATATTTGGGGGTCGCGTGTCAAACCCCCTTATCCAATTATGGTATTCAAAATTCAAACATAAAATCATAAAGTCCATTTCCATAAAAATTTCTCACAGGGAACTGCCACATTTCATAAAGCTTTATTGAGAATCCCCTGTGAAAAAATCAAACTTTGACATTATGTCAATTTTTATGTCCAAATTTTGAATACCATAAATATTATTGGAATAATAAGAAAAAAAAATTGACAGAAAAAAAGAATAACGTAAAAAATATCTTATTATTAATTTTTCAGCAGGGGTGGTTTCAGGTGTCTTGCCACAATTGAAGAGGAATTAGATAACTTTAAAATAAAACTGGGGCCTGTTGGGCAGGGGTTGTTTAGACCCCAGTGGACTAGAGAAAAAGGTGGAGATTCAGGGAAGGGTTATTACTCACTTAGAAATGGGGCCTCTGAGGAATCCAGGAGGTTGATGGATGTTTCTAGGGAGATTCATACAAGTATAAATGAGAATGGTTGAGTTTCTGGATGTTTTTTAATCAGGAGCAACAGTGGGCCGCTACACTACGCTACGCTTCATGGCCAATAACCGTTAGTGTAGCGCTTTTTTTTTCTCCCAAATTTGTGTAGCGTTAGTTGTAATTTTATTCAGCTACACTAACGGTTAGCGTAGCTGAATTTTCCTTTTGAAATTTTTCTGTAGCGTTAGTTTTTTTTTTTTTTTTTCCTCTACACTAACAGTTAGCGTAGCTTTTCTTCCGCTAACAGAATTTGGAAGAATCTGTAGCGTAAATCATAGCTAACAGATAGTGTAGCATAGCTCCCCAGGGAGCTACGCTACGCTAAGCTACACGCTATGCTACGCTACAGTGCACTACACACACTACACTACGCTATGGTGCACTATATACACTAAGCTACAATATAGTGCAGTACACATGCTACACCATAGTAAGGTGCACTACACATGCTAGGATATGCTAAAGTGTACTACGGGCTAATGGATTTATTGAATGGAATTACAATAGCATCAGGGATACAATCGTTTGGATCAAGCCATCAATTTCTTGCTTTCTTCAACTTTTATTTTGATTAATCTGTTTCCTCGTTCCTCTTATAATGACTACAATGAATCCGTGTGTCCCCGGGAGAATATCCGCCCAAGATCGTCAGTTCATCATCAGAGTCATCATAACAGGAACGATGTCACATTCAAACAAGATAAAAGATGAATTCAGAAGAAAAGATTTAACAATTGACCAATAAATGATTTTTAATTGTGTGGTACAAAGGCTTTTAACTTTTTTTTTGATTGATCTGTTTCATCATCCCTCTTATAACGACTACAATGAATCCGTGTGTCCCCGGGAGAATATCCGCCCGAGATCGTCAGTTCATCATCATAGTCATCATACCAGGAACAATGTTACAGTCAAACAAGATAAAAGGCAAATTTAGAAGAAAAACATTAAGCAATTCATGGATGGTGATTGATGAAAGAGTCTTATATATGAAAAGTAATGAAATGGACTGTTAAACAAGTGAATGATTGATGTGTTGACACAGTTATTCATGGTTTGTGAGCCTGCCCCTCTTATGTGGCGACAAGGACACAAGAAAAGTAGATGAGATAGAAAAATAAAGCAATGATGTTTTTGGTATTTTTGATTATGAGTGCTTTGAATGATTTTAAAGGTGATTACGCAGCTTGAAGCTGGATTAAGCGGAGAAGATCTTTGACGCCTCCTCTCCAAAGAAAACTGGAGAAGGTCTGACTAGGGATTGACATAGACAGTCCAATTTTTTAAGCTAGAATGTTAAGGGTCTTTAAAGGAAAACCTATGTGGTTTTGTTTTAGGCAACAAACCACAGAAAAAACCAGAAGAGATAGAGAGGAAGGAGGCTGATAGCCAGAGAGAGAGAAACTATGGACTTCTAGAAAGCCAGAAAGAAAAAGGTTCAGTTGATAAAAGAAGGAGACTCACTCTTTATTCCGGACACTGTAGGGTGTGAAGAATAAAGGATGTGAATTATTCTTAATTTGCTAGCTGAGTTCCTGGATGAGGATCCTGTTTCTTGGTGGTTTGATTTCGAAGTGGGAGATGGGAATAAGCTTGACAGATGCTGGAATACCCCTTGGTTCAGCCTCTGTGAAAAGTTTCACCTGTACAGGAAGATTTTGGAATTTTTGGCCATTCTTCCTGTATTTGGATACTGGGAGACTTGTAGGAGAGCTAGAAATGAATATATGAATTTTTCTGGCACGCGCGCGCGAAAATCAAGTAGATTGAACTTAGAGAATTAATATAAACACCATTCTTAATCTACATTAAGGTAAGAGTAGGAAAAAGGGGGAAATAATGGATGTAGGTTAATTTTAGAGGAGAATAAAGTGTGAAAGGTTTATAATGAATCTTTTGGACAGTATATAGGTGGACTATACTTTATCAAAGGCTGACATTTCCTACCACCAAAAGCGGTTCCTTCTTCTTAACTCAAGAAGAGGAATCAATCAGAGTCTAGCATCTTTTTATGTGGGAAAACTGATAATATGTTGAATAAAATCAAGGATTGTATCCCTCATTTTGTATTTCATCAAGAGAAAGACCGGTTGAAATTTTACATTCTATGGCACACAAACCAAGGTCAAGGAGAGGACCAGAAGTACCATCATTGTCAATGGCTAGAACCATGTGAGAAGCATTTCCCTTATAGTCATGACATCCCAAGTCAGATTCACTTTCCTTGGACTTTTGTTTATGGTATTCTTTACAGGAGACATCTTCTGCAGATTCTATTCCAGAATTGTTGATCATATTCCTCTTCCTAGGGCATTCTCTGGAATAGTGACCAGGTTGTTTGCAGAAGTGGCAGACTTCTTTACCAATGGTATGAGGTAGGCTCTGTACCTGAGATTTCTTGTGATCTTCAGACTTAAAATTATCTGGTTTATTGCTAGGATAAGTACTTCTCCACTGGGGGGAATTGATGTTGTTGGGGGAACTATAGGTTGAGGAGTGATATCTCATCACTCTGTCCAAGACCTCCTCAATGATAATTACCATCTCTTCAAAACTCATGGTACTAGCTTCACCTTTGAATCTGTTTTTGACAGCATGCTCTAAGGTCCCTGGGCATTGCTTCAATATCTTTTCACAGATGAAGTACTCAGTGATCTCAGGTTGGAAAGCCCTGAGCCTGTCTCTTTGAGTATTAAACCACTTGTGGACTTGAGTATTCTCTAAAGAGAAATGGTATTTTTCAAACTCCTGTTTCATTCTCCATTTCCAGTTGTCAGTGCCAAACTTTTTTCTAATGGCATTCTTCCACCAAGCCCATGGCTTATTAGTGTTTGAGTCTCTAATGCCTAGGTACCAGTTCCTAGCAGTATCAGTGAGGAGGGCAGTAAGTCTACTGACTATCATGTGATCAAGTAGATAATAGTCCTCTACAAAGACATCAACATGTTTAAGCCAAAGCTCATGGTTGTAAGGGAGTTCTCCAGAGAACTTCTCCCATTCACTGGTCTTTGGGATAGCTTTCCATAATTCTTTCCTCATTTCAAGGTCAACACCAGCATGATTAATGAAAGGGAAACTGTCATTTTCATTGGAAGGCTGTCTCAGTTTCTGAACAGAGATGTGGGGTCTGAGTTTCTCATCTCTGTCCAACCCATCTGTCAGCTGGCTACCAATTTAGAGCCAACTAACAAATAAATATAAAAATCAATATAAAAAATCTTAGAATAAAACAAAGAGATATAAATATATTTTACCTTAATAAACAAAATAAAAATACTCATAAAAAATCTCAGAATAAAGCAATAAAAGTGAGACATGTTTTAACTTGTTTTAATTTCTCTTTATTCCTTTTTTTACACCTCTTTTTACAAAAAGCAATAAATAAATTAATAAATAAAATAATTAAAACAACCAAAACTTTTCAAAAACCACTTGGATGCGTCGAAAACACTCTCATTGATGTTCTCTGACAGGTACACAATCCCCCAAGTGCCCCTGTGACTCATAACTACTGAATTGAGGTACATAGTGACCCCCACAGCTCATTACAAACTCCCAGAGGTCAAAAGAAATCCTGGAGACTAACAGAAATGATGTATAATAATTGTTTGGTTCGTCTGGACAACCAGTAACTCATAGAAATGGTATGGTTACCACCTGATTGGGCCAGAACAGACTACTTTGGACCATAACAACGCCTGATTGAACCAAGCCAGGGCCTCAACTGGTTGTTAAATGTTTGTAACCAATACTTTTAGGCGTAAAAAGATGGTTACTAGCCAGGCTTGAACCAATAAGAACAAACCCTGGCTGGGCAGTAGCAATACTTGGCCCAACCTGGCTAAATACAACAAATCCAGGCTACTGCAACCCAACCAGGCTGTCCAGGCTACAACCCACTATTTTTCAGGAAGAAAGGTGACCATAGAGGACCCATAAATGATATTTAAGAGGGCCCTCCTCCCCCCATATTTTAGATCACAGCCTCAGACATTATTCCACAGAAATCAGCACTATCCAGTTCCACCTGTTATCAACCAGCAATTAACTCAATAGTCCTCATTTCTACTCGTCTGAATCTCACCAACAACCACCAACAACCCCTTGGAGTCCTCAGAGCAGCCCTTTTACCAGTGAGTAATAACCCTTCTCTGAATACTCCACATTTCTCTATTTTCTCTGGGAACAAAACCACCCCTGTTTCAACAGGTCCCAGTTTCTTTGTGCAAAGGTACCTAAGTCCTCTGCACTCGTGGCAAGACACCTTTTAGAGGTATCCAAACCACCCCTGCTTGCAGGCCCCTCTGGAAATTCAATAATAAGATAAATCTTTGTCTTATTATTATTTTTCGTTTCTTTTTTATATCATCCCAATATAACTGGATATACCTCCATAAGACCCACTTTCTCACGCTCAAAACTGCCCAAAAGAAATACTATTTTCTAAGTTTAAGCTATCTTGCACCTCCTGTAGCTAGAAGGAATATTCCTTGGCATCAGGCAGGCTGACACCATCAGTATGAAACTCAGGAGGAGGGGGAGGATATGAAGGAGTAACCCTTGGTTTATTCAGGATAGGATTATTGTGAGTCAAATGAGGAGGAGAAGATCTACTCCTAGATTCAGGGACAGTGTTGAGTTTCTTATAGACTTTGTCACAAACAGAACACAAGCTACAGATCTTCCTATTTTGCTGTTCAAACCTGTGGTGTTCATTCACATTCAAATCAGTGATCAAGGAATTCATTGAATTGAATTGATTGATGACTAGATCCTCTAATCCACTCATCTTTTGTTTCAAGCTTTCTAACCCAGATTGGTTGTGCGATTCATTGACTAGCAATATGTTTTGAGTGTTCTCCAACTTCTCATTTACAAGCTCTTTGAGGGAAGTAAGCTCAGTCTCACAAAGGGAATTTCTAATGTCTCTCATACTTTCTCTCACATGATCAATAGTTTTTGAAACTACTGGTGGTATTACCTCAGACTTGATGAGGTCAACAATGGAATCATTCACTCTCAAGTAGAATTGTTGAAAAATAGAATTGGAAATTTTATTGGGGATATCATTCATTGCACTAGTTAAATCAGAGAAGAATTTAGAGAACAAATGTTTGAGCTTTTCTTCAATCAACATATAAAACCTTCAAGTCGATTATGCTTGACTTCTTGCCTTCCAACTTGGGATCCTCTGTGTTTCCTGGTGGAATCTTGCTGTCTTCAAAGGATGAGGGTAAGGGTGAGTTAAAGTGATGCTAAGATACCATCATCTTCTTCAATCAACTCAAGTATTTGCAAATTGTCCATCTTTGTGTGATGGAAATGGTGGCAATCAAAACAAATTAAAGAATTCAGCAAGGAGGTGTGCCATTGGGATGACCAGAAAAAGATGTATACACGCGGTCAATGACTCCTGACCAGCAATCCACCTCGGCTCATTTGGCAGCTCCGTTAAATCTTCCAGGAGGGGGCTTTTTCCTTTCTACCACTACCTCACCTTTTCTTTTACACTGTTCATTCCTACAAACTACTTATGCACTAATTCAACAGCCCTCATTTCCACTTTGCCTGACTACCTTGCAAGTCCTAAGCCCCGCTTGCCTCTCAATAAATCAGCTTCCACATTTTTCCAAGTCATCTTATAGTCTAGCGCTCATGACCAAAAATGCGAAGCCCGTGCCTGGAGGATCCTTGAAACACTTTTGCATGAATAACGGCTCTCTTAGAAGGCCTTGTCCAACGACTTGATAGGATTTAATCCCATCTAACAGACACCACCTCTACCTCAAGATCCAATCAAATTTTTGTGGATCACCTTAATGCGCAATTGGATAACCTAGCCAAGTGATGAGAGCGGATGGAGAAAAATCTTGATTCTGCATCCATGCACAGTCTAGAGGTGATGACCAATAACTCCAATGTGCAACCTCAACAAGATAAGCACAGCTATGCTATTGCAGCTAGACCAACTTCGAATCATGAAACTCAAGATGCACAAACACCTGGTGTCAGCCTTGGAGACAGTATGCTTGTCCAAAAGGATTCAATTCCAAATAAGCCAAATTATTGCCATTTCATTTTCTCTCAAAAGAGTTTTTTATCATTACAAGCAATGTTCATAAATTAAACTGCTTCTTCCCATAATATTTACCAACTTTTTCTACCCATGTCCAATACATGAGGTGTGGTATAATTGTGTTTTATGCCTGATATTTTCAAGGTTGATGAGCAGTGATTTCTAAGTTTGATCACCAAAATGAATAATATTCAATTTGAAGCTCACCCAGTTCTAAAACAGAACTCAGTGAAAATTTTCAACCTCAGGCCAGAACCAACCAGAACCAGTCAGATCACCCAGGACACACAGATCCCTCACTCTTTGGACGTTTTCCCACTCACCAGTGTCATCACTTCTTAACAGTAAGTCATCTGCCTAGTAATCTTTCTTCTTCTGCTTCTTTCTGTCCTCTTGGGGTGGTTCTCTGAACCACCCCTCTACTGCTTACCTGTTTCTCTCCTTCTCTTGATTCTTCTCTTCTGGTTTTCTGTGGTTTTCTCCATCAAACAAACCACATAGGTTTCCTCTTCAAGATCCTTGGCTTCACAGCCTAAAAAATCAGGAATTGGTCTCCCACAAGAGTTTACTCTTACCAAGACCCTCTGTTGATTATATCCAGAGGAGGCTGTCACTCCAGCTAGATCCTCCTCTTTCTGAGTTGAGTCTCCTCTTCTAGAGTTGAGTAAGAGCAGCTCCTCCTCTTCTGAGTAGAGTCTTGAGCCAAAGAGTTTTCTTTAGCCCTGTATTGCTTGTTCTTTCTTCTCAGAAATACACAGACTTTACAACCAACCTTGTGTCCTGTTGCCACTCTAGAGGCACAGGCTCACAATTGGGGGCCTCATCGGGAAACAGCCATCCCTTGATGATCATAGACTAGACTTAAAAAAAAAAAATCCATAGTCTCTTTCTTCGTTGAGTTCTCTCCGAAAAGCATAAAAAAAAAATCAATCAACAGTCTATTTTCTTTGTCGAGTTCCAAGCTTCTCTCCAAACAATAAAAAGAAACATTGTTGACTCTCTTCTTTCTGTCGAGCCTTTTCTCCAGAACGAGATACGCTTATAGCATCTAGATGTAGAGTTATCACTCCGCTAGATTGATAAGCTTCCACTTACTCCGTTGTTGTCGAGTTCTGCCTCTGACCATGGAATAGATTATCATCATGAAACAAGATTTGATTAATCTAGACAAAAGAACTCATTGACTGATCACCAATCAGTCAGCATCCATAAATAGCTCTACAATCAGAGCAATCAACAACTGCACTAATGCTAGTACACAGACTACACATCTAGAATCAATACCACAGCGATCAGATGGTAGCTGTCACTTACAATGCCTTGCTTTCCAATCTTCCCACTTGAAGAGGTAGGATGAAGACATTGATGCTGCATCTAACACTTGGCTGTTGCAACACCTACAAGAAGTGAAAGCTACAACAGTATATAACTCCTCTAGCAGGATAATTGACCCAGCTTGTCAAATACCTCCTAACCTCTTGACAAACCATAGTGTTGATACAAGAGTTTCCAACAGAAATGAGGAGGCAGTTGCTGACATCGAGCACGCTGCCCAGTCTACAGCACATGAAAGCGCATATTACACATCTGCTGCTTACCAACCTGCAAATAATTTCTCATGTAATTCTGTGGGCATTACTTGTCTCAGCTCCCATCTTGATACAAAAGATCTGGGAATTTAAGTCTCCCCTCTGTGTCTGACGGCTCAAGCTTCCTGTCAAGGGAAAGCACCAAACCGAGACTTGTTTATGGGCCATATACCCTGCCGCAAACAATAAAATCACAAACTTAACATTGAACCCTCTCCGATCATCATAGATCTGAAAAGGAAATGATCAATCATCGGAGGTTGATTCTTAGTAACTTGTAAGTATCGGCATATCCCTCTGAAGAGGAGATAGGACATGTCCATCCCAAAGTTGTGATCCTCGGCTTGCGACTCAAGCAGATCCCCCCAGAGCGGCTGTGGAACACATACCGTTTTGTTGTCCTCAGCAAGAGGATGTCATAGATTTTGACGCCTCACCCTTGATGTTGCCGACTCTACTAGATTGTCTGACTAGAGAAGAACCAGCAACAACTACTCTAAATAGTCAACAAGCCCAAAAGATATCTGTCTCAGTTACTAGATTTAAGACACTCAATTTGTCTGATGCATGGTTGTCTCTTGGAAGAGAATCCCAGTCAATGAGTAGACTGGGCTAATCAAATACATATCCTCCATCACAACCAGTGAGATAAAGGAGCAGACAACTTCCTTTGTGGAGCCAGAATTCTCTGGATGTCACTTAGATATTGATCTCAGGCAAAGTCATTCTGATTACTCGAGGCTCTCCTTTACTCCGAACACTGCAGCATTGGGCACTCCAGCAGAGAAAACCTAGAGCAGGCATCTCACCGGACAAACCAGGATTTCCAAGTCACTTTCCACTGTTTGTCTTTTGATTCACAGCTTTATATTGTTCAAGCTAATCTATAGGCCAAGACACGTGTCTTCAGACAGGCACAGACACCCGTCAAGAGACAGGTCAAGCCAAAATAAATCAAGCTTCAGACACTATATACCTGTAGAGAGCCCAGCCAGAATGCTGTCTCAGCACATTTCCACAATAGACAAGGCTGCTCAACTCCTGCCGTTCCCCACAATGAATGTCTTGCACCACCCCAAAAAGAGAGGCAACATGTGCAGATTGCCATGCTCAAACATGCATATAAAAATACTTGTAAATGAATCAAACAAAACTGAAGCATGTGTTGTATACATATGTTTCTTACAGTTTTCCTGTATGTTTCTTGTATTTTTATTGTATTTTTCTTGTATTTTTCTTGTATGTTTCTTGTATTTTTATTTTATGTTTCTCATACTTATGATTATTATAAAATTAAAGGGGAGAAATTAGGAAATTACTTGTATGTAAGCAAGTCAAACTGCACAGTGTAGCATCTATATTACAGCCAAAGGAATAATGAACATTGACATGTGTTATATTGTATATTTGATGAAATACATACTGTTGCAAGATTATTTCATATGATTTGGATGCTGTATTTTCTAATTTGTGTGTATTTGGTTGTTGATGTATGTAATTGGATGCAATTGCGCTCATGAATCCTGAATTCTAGTAATTGGCCAACTTGGCCAATCGTGTTGGATGATTGGCATAAAAATACTATATATAAATGAATACTATATATAAATGAATACTATATATAAATGAATACTATATATAAATCAATACTATATATAAATGAATAATATATATAAATGAATACTGTATATAGATTTATATTCATATTGCCTTCTCAAGGAAAGAAAATTTACTACTTGACCCATATTTCAGATTTAATGGAGGATTAGAATGAGCTCCTAGCATTATTAAAGTATTAAAATACTTGGTTTTTGAAGCCATGTGTATGTATGTATCAATACTCCCATATTCATTCACTTTGATATGCTTTGATTTTACCTTTGGGACATGATAGTCTTTGTAAGTTTGAAAGTCAGCTTTTGGTAAGCATTTAGTAACTCATTTGTTGGGCCACTGTGACCTTGCAAAATTTTTCACATTAAAATTGCAGATCATTAATTTCAGACTCATATTGATGTCCACTTTGGAGGATAAGCCAAGTTGTAAAATTTTCCAACTTGGCCAATTGTCCAAGTTGGACAATTGTCCAACTTGGCCGATTATCCAAATTGGCCGATTGTCCAAGTTGGACAATTGTCCAACTTGGCCGATTGTCCAACTTGAAAAATTGTCCAACTTGGACAATTGTCCAACTTGGCCAATTGTCCAACTCAGGCAATTGTCCAACTTGGCCAATTGTCCAACTTGAACATTAATTGTCCAACTTGGCCGATTGTCCAACTTGGAAAATTTTCCAACTTGGCCAATTGTCTAACAATTTTCCAACATGGCCAATTGTACAACTTGATATATAGTATTTATATATATATACTTATAGTACTTATATATATCCACACAAAATCTTGGTGCTTCAGAGAATCTCTAGTGGATCCTCCATGGATCCACCCCTTGATGGTAGGCCGGGACCACTTGTCACAGCCCTGTTACAGTAGGCTGTGTAGTGGTCTCACTATTCATAGCAACCCACTGTTGCTCTTGACCAAAGATTTTTTTGGGAAGACCAAACCATGCCATCAGATGTTCTGTAGACTGTGGTACAAGATTTTTTTTCATCATTTCAAGTTTTCCATACTGTCCCATTTCCTCCGAACTCAGAAGAAGTGGGGCAGATCTACAATCGGATGAATCACAATGGATTGCAACTCTCTACAAGCTGGAAATGTACAGTGTTGATTGATGCCATGATGTCTGGAGGGATTGAGAGGAACTATATCTATCTGAGTTGCTGTGATGGGTGTTCTGGTTGGTTTGGCAAGCTGGAGATGTATGCAGGACAAAAACATGTTCTGGAGGGTTGTAAGCAAACTTGCCACCAGCTTCCAGATATAGCGAGTCTGGGTGACCCTTGATGGGTTTGGCAGGTCTTATAGCAGGTCCGTTGGACCCCAATATTGAGGCCAACTTGCCAAATTGGGGTCGCAGGCCCCGTTTTAGCAAGTCCACTAGAGATGCTCTTAATTCTTCTTGAATTTGAGCCTTCCTTACATATTTGCATTGAGTCAGATTATAAACTCTACAGAATAAGGGCAGGGAAGAAAATGAGTGATATGACTATGGTCTACAAAATACCCAGAACATGAAACTGCTGGAATGAAGTGAAAAAAATATTTGTGGATGGTACCTTTAAACTACACTAAATGTAAAATGAGAATTCAAAGTTAGTTCTATCATTATAAGTCAGGGCTATTAGATGTGTAATTTCTGGGTAATATCAATGTTTTAAGCATGGCAATGTGCCCATGTTGCCTCTCATTTTGGGGTGGTTTTGACAATCTTTGTTCCTCCAATTGATTCGAAGGTGGAAGCTATCACTCTGTCAGCCTGCCTGATGCCAAGGATAACCCTTCTAGCTACAGGAGGAGCAAAATGGAATAAAGCTTAAGGAAGATGGTTCCTGTGGGCAGCTTTGGACGTGATAAATTGGGTTTGATGGTTGTTTATCCAAATATAAAGGGATAATAAAAAAAGAGAAGAAAAAATAATAATAAGATAAAATTATCTTATTATTAAATTTTCAGAGGGGCCTGCTAAGCAGGGGTGGTTTAGATCCCTCAAAGGTGTCTTTCCATGAGTGCAGAGGAATTAAGTACCTTTACAATAAACTGGGGCCTGCTAGGCAGGGGTTTTTTAGATCCCAGTGGTGGAAGTGGAGTGGCAGGAGTTATAAAGAGAAGTGTAGTTACTCACTAGTAAGGGGGCTTCTCTAAGGACTCCTGGAGGTTTGAGTGATTGATTGTTGAGATTCAGACGAGTAGAAATGAGGACTATTGAGTTACTTGCTGGTTGATAACAGGTGGAACTGGATAGTGCTGATTTCTGGGTAAATGGTATGAATGCTGGGATCAAAAATATGGGGGGAGGAGGGCCCTCTTAAATATCATTTCTGGGCCCTCTATGGTCACCTTGCTTCGTGAAAAATAGTGGGTTGTAGCCTGGCTAGCCTGGTTGGGTTGTAGTAGCCTGGCTTTGTTGTATTTAGCCAGGTTGGGCCAAGTATTGCTAATGCCTAGCCAGGGTTTGTTTTTATTGGGTAAAGCCTGGCTAGTAACCATCTTGTTACACCCAAAAGCTTTGGTTAAAAAAAATTTAACAACCATTTGAGGCCCTGGCTTGGTCTAATCAGGTGTTGTTATGGACCAAAGTAGTCTATTATAGCCCAACCAGGTGGTTACCATACCACTTCCACAAGTTCCTGGTTGGCTAGACGAACCAAACAAGTGTATTAAACTCTCTTTGTTCGTCTCTAGACTTGCTTCACATATTTAATCATCTTTAACTATATGTATTGGGCCTGGCTTGGCCTTTTCTGGCGTTGCCATGGACCAATTCATATTAATTGGCCTGGCCAGGTTGCTACACTACTCCTAGTGTACCCTGGCTGTCCTAGCGAATTAAATGACCCAAATAGGTCGTTTGAGTCGTCTAGGACTCTATCTCACTCGCTGGGGGGTTGTACTGGTTGTACTGGACTATTAAGCATCATTAAGCCCCTCAAACTGGCAGTTAGGGCCTTGGGACGCTTGGGAGGTCCTGTACACATCAGAAAACATCAGTTAGAGTGTTTTCGACACCTCTAAATGATTATTTATAAGCTTATTTATTTATTTATTTATTTATTTCTGATATATTTAATTCATTATTTCTATGCATACTCTGGCACTTTTAGGATGATTATTGGTTTCCAGAGTATGTAAAAAATAATAATAAAATAAAAATAAAACAAAGTCAAATAAAATTTATTTTTATTTTTTCTTACCTTTTTCTTAGATTTTTTTTATATGTTTTTTTATTTGATTTGTTAGTTGGCTCTAAAATAGTAGCCAGCTGACACACTCTCAATGACCAAAAACAACCTCCCATAGAAGTGATTAAACAGGCCGAGATCATGAGAGAAGCATATACCACACTCCCGCTGCAACGCAGAAACCCAGAGACTCCCATAGCAAAAGGAGATCCTTACCACTACTACAAACGAGTTATATTTGCTGGTACCTGTTTATTTCCAAACTGTTTTGAGCCTTGTTAGATAGTCTGAATCTCCAAAAACTCTCTCAGAAACCTCTTGATGGCTCAAGTTTGATTGTGAATCTCAATAGCTATCATGGATCTGGATTGGAAGCTATCACTCAAGGAAAATTTAAAACATCTTTACTTGAAAGATTTTTGGACATAATATTTAATGAGTGATCAAAAATGATTTTCTGAAGATAAGTGAGGACTGCTATGTCCATAAACACCCTGTCGCACTTGCCTGAAACTAGTAGGTCTTCATTGTGAATTGTCATCATCCACACCACAGGATGATCATCAATTGGCTTCCATCCCCATGGAGAGGGAGGTCTCATCCAGTCGAGGGAAAGAATGTCCCCAATGCTAGCCCAATCTACAGAAAACCAAGAGCTCCTAGCAATTTATCTAATCCAAATAACAGAAATGACGGATCAATCTGCCCAGGTTGATACCCTTCAACAAATGACTGGCCCTGAGTCTCTACCTTATCCAATATGACTAATTGAGTATCATTCTTTCCAGAGAACAGAGAACAGATTTTTAGCAGAAATACTGTTGAAAAACTTCACCAAGTTGCAACGGAGTCTAACAGTCTACAACATATTTCAACTAGGCGCAACCATCTGCCATATGATTGGTGGTGAAGGTATGAAAGCACCAGATAGCAACTTATTGATGAGCTTGAGGGCCCCTCAGAAATCAATGCAACCCTGAAATCAGCATTGAACCCTCTCAAATCATCATAGCTCTGAAAAAAAAAAATCATCTATCACCTAAAGCTGATTCTTAGCAGCTTAATTAAAGCAACAATCTCATCATCTGTGACCTTGTCTGGATGCCCGGCCTTATGATAGGCTGTTGCATCCTCAGAATCAATACTCAAAGTAGCAATTGTCCCAATCTGTACCCATCAAGAGACCTCATGAACCCATCACTCTCAGCTGGGAGGCCTCAGTGCTTATACAATTAGTGCAGGTGGCATTCATGACTTTGATATCAGTTTCTCTTGTCTGATCACTAGGCATGCATTGTTAGGCTGCATTCCAGATCGGATAAGTCTGAAGTCTCTTGAAGGCCATCCAGGTTTGTTGCCATTGTGTAAATTTTACGATAATCGTGAATCAATCTGATTGATTTATTTTATGAGTTTGATGAATCTTTTCTGTTGCCACCACACACACGAGACACACACCTGATTTATTTATTTTATGAGTTTGATGAATCTTTTCTGTTGCCACCACACACACGAGACACACACCTGCAGAATGCAGTTTAGGGATTTTGGTTTTTGGAATGAGGATGAAGGACGCGATATAGAAGACGATCAGTTGTCAACCCCAGAGGTAATATCACCATAACTGATATTACCCAAGTAGTTGCATTATTCCAAATAACCACATAATGATATTCATACATCTCTTATCCACTATTATCATAGAAACAGAATATAATTAATGTATTATTAATGGTACCAAACCTTGTTTATCATTCAAAAGATAATTCTATTATATTTGTATAATCAATGATATTCATTAATTATTTTTATTATTTTTATAAAAACCATTATAATCACTATAATAATTATTTATTATATTATTCTAGAATTAATAATATAATGCTGGTGATTATTTATAGTATTCAACCTTAGTTTAGATTAACATAAGATAATTTAACTTATAGTAACAATATCAGTATGTTAACCAACAGTAGTGAAATGTATACCTTGCATTGTAAGAGTTGTGTTATGATTAATTGTAATATTCAAGGAGTAATGATCAATTAATTAATTAATTACATTTCTAATAAAAATGTAGTATGAATTGAATATTCATATGAATAATTAATATTGAATCATAACCACATTTTACATGGAGTAAATGGGTGCTGGAAGCGCTCACAACCAGTGAAAAATGATACATGTGCTCTAGAAAAATTACCCCATGATTATTGAACTTAGCTTAACACTACTTTGCTCAAATCATGTGCTAATTGAATCTAACATTATCAATTCAATCTTCTTAAGGATAAATCACATGACTAGAACACCTGTAAGCGCCCCAGAACTGCTAAGAACTCTATTAAAATGCCTCATAGACCCTCAAACATCCATAAGGTGATACATGTGTTCATGAGTGCCCTGGTTACTACACAAGGCAACCCCAGATTCTACTGAGATGCTCTGCTAACTATACAGAGGTCACCTGGTGTCCACACTGAGCGCTTCTGAGGCCCTGTAGAATATTTAAGACCTGTATTCCTCTGGTTTGTCCCCCCAGAGTTTTACCCATACAGAATAGTCATACCAGCTTGTTTATTTACCACCAATAAATATTCAACACAGTAGCTTTGCTCAGTGTTTTTGCCACTGGACCAGGTTTATATAGTCCACCATCTCTTACACTGCCCCTGTCTACTTTGGCATATTCTTACACCAACCACAAACCTGAACAGTACTGTGACTCTTGTCCCAGTTGTTATCTGTTCCCTTGTGAAAACTCCCCCAAGTAAGTGTTGCACTTACCAATTCCCTGTCTTTAAACAGCAGGAAGAATCCATTTGATTAAGTTCTTGGATTTCCCTCCCTGTACAAGGTTGAGAAGAAGCATCAGTCACTGACTGAAAGTCTTATTACCCTTTTACCTTGTCCCATCACAGAAAACCAATCACCAAATCATCCTTGCCATCACTCAGAGCAAAACCAAGTGCCTGTCTATACTTGGTTAGTAGCATAGAGCCTGACATCAGTCTTCTCTTCACTTTTTAATAGAAAAATTGCGTGGAGTTTATTTCAAAGAAAAAGAAAACAAGAAATGAGAGAATTCTAAGCTGATGAGTTCAAGCTTGACACCAAGAGAAGATGGAGTAGACAGTGAGCTGGGAGAGGTTTCACTGGATGCGGCTCAAAGGGTGGCATGGAGAATGAGTGAAGGAGAACCAATGGTTGATTCCAAGTATCTTAGGCTAGTTTAAATAGACTAAAATACATGGGGTAAAATGTGGGTTGAGAAATGAATAAGAAAACATAATGAATAATAATGAGCCCCTCATGAAGACAAGAAATGACTAAGATAAATCTACTGCTCAAGGTTCATGACTACATGGTTTGATTAACTTGTACTATTCTGCTTACTAGATTGACTTCTATACAATTCAATATGTGTATTTAATCAGGAAATGAAAGAGGGAATGAGGCATAAATAAAGAAATTCCAACAAGAAAAATAAGAAGAGAAACAAGAATCGAACCTGATTGATTTATTTTATGAGTTTGATGAATCTTTTCTGTTGCCACCACACACACGAGACACACACCTGACGATGAAGAATGAAATGAGTGGAAAAAGGAAAATTAACAATTAGACAAAATGTATTATGAATATAACAATATAGAGGGATCATACCTGCAGAATGCAGTTTAGGGATTTTGGTTTTTGGAATGAGGATGAAGGACGCGATATAGAAGACGATCTAGGAAAAAGAATTGAAATGACAAAGAAGAATGAAGGTTTCAGCTCTTGAGTTTTCTTGAGTTTTTGAGATCGGAAAATTGAGATTGCTTACCAGTCTTCTCTTCACTTTTTAATAGAAAAATCGCGTGAAGAAAAGACTGGCTTGATGGTCGAGATGATTTTTATATTGAAAAATCCATTTGTGGGTTAGGTTTCGTTGGCGAAATGGGCGAAGTGAGAATTGGATTATTCAAAGTGAATTGTGTCGCACCCTGACTAAGCGCACATTTCAACACATTGCCCCTTTTATTCTCGCTGGCATCTGCAGAAAACAGGAACACCTTGCCTTTGGATAATTGGCAATGCTGCAAAGAGTTGCCCTACATTGTTTGGATCCCTTCTTTGACTACTTGTCATTTCGATGTGGAGACAATCCATCAATCAAGCTTGGCTCCTCAATGTAGAAGCCAATCACCTGAAAACCTTGTCACCCAATGATTAGTGTCAAGCTAGTTTGGCCCATCAAAAACAGAGGCTATTCAACATCTGAAGCTCTGACTGCTTGAGATGATCCCTCCTTGATTGAAAATAGCTTGGGAGGTAGAGAGACCATATTGGTATCCCTCACACAACAACAGATTCCTTTTCCAAAGCTCGATCTCTACAAGTAAAACAAAGACGATTGGACGACCAATGACAAACGTATCTCCCTCCGTTATCAGCCGATTTTGATGCTTGTTAGATCTTTGAAACCGTCTCGAAGCGGCCAGTCGATCGATCAAGTCAGAATTGCGATAGTGCTATTGGTTGAATTTGATTCTCATCCTAAAGATGCCCAAAAGTTTCTCCTAACCAGAATTACATTATCAAGAGACCTGACTGAGGGCGAAAAATCCTAAAAGCAACCGAGCTTGTCAAAGACCTTCCAATCAAGCTCAGCTCACTGAAGGAGAAGACGATTCTGTTACCAAACTTAGATGTCTAAGATACTATGCTCTATCAGCTCCCAGGCCAAGAGTTACAGGCCACTCCGGCCAACCGGGCAGTAGAGCCTCATACTTTTCAACAGCTGGGAAGAAATCACGCCAAAGCTGCATGCTACCGTTACCCCTGGTCCTACCTAACCTTGCAGACACCTAGACACCAACAATTGGACCAAGCAATATATTCTGTCACCGGGTGGTAAACCTTGCGGGGTTCCAGTCCCAGTGAAATGCCAATATTTAGCAGTGCTCAACAGAGACAACCTGGTAACCTAGACAGTTTCATCATGACTGTTTCTCTAACAGGTGTCAAACATTTATCAAGGAGAACAGGAGGAAGCAGACCAGCATCCCATCAATCCCCTAGTGTGGTCATCCATGCCAATCTACGGCAGCCAGTTCCAAATGCTTGCTTGGGCTTACTAAGAAGGGGAAAGTATCAGGATTACTCCAGGGAAGAGTACAATGACTCTGAACCTCAGGGATATGAGTATTGAGCATGCGGAGCTCCAACAAGCATGCAAGAGATGAGACACCAGCAAGATCATCCATCAAGTCCTTGCCCGGAGCAAAAACTCTTCAGAAGTGCAGATTGTTCTGGAGAGCCCTTGAGTCTAGGAGCAAGGCATGCCTATGATTATGATTTCTGATAGAGATCCTAAATTCATTTCAGAATTCTGGACATGCCTACATAGCATTTTTGAAAAAACAAAAAGCTGTCATATTCCACTGCTTACCACCTCCAGCTGATGCCTTGGATAAAACTGGCAATCTTAGAGAAATTTTTTTACGCCAACTGTCAGCCTTAGAGACAGTATATTCCACCTATATACTGTCCAAAATACTTCATTATAAACCTTTCTCACTTTATTCTCCTCTAAAATTAACCTACGTCCATTGTTTCCCCCTTTTTCCTACTCTTACCTTAATGTAGAGTAAGAATGGTGTTTATATTAATTCTCAAAGTTCAATCTACTTGATTTTCACGCGCGCGCGCCAGGAAAATGCATATATTCATTTCTAAACTCTCCCACAAGTCTTCCAGTATCCAAATACAGGAAAAATGGCCAAAATTCCAAAATCTTCCAGTACAGGTGAAAATTTTCACAGAGGCTGAACCAAGGGTTATTCCAGCCTCTTTCAAGATTATTCCCATCCCTCACTTCGAAATAATAACCACAAAGAACAAGTTCCTCCACCAGGAACATAGCTACAACTCAAGGACAATTTATTACATTTATTCTCCACATTATCTAGTGTCTGGAATAAATAAGTGAGTCTCCTGCTTTATAGTTATACCTTCTTCTTTCTGGTCATATCATAAGTCTACTTTTCTCTTTGCTGCTTTCTCAGCTGTTCTTTCTTCTCTATCTCTTCTGGTTTTTTCTGTGGGTTGTTGCCTAAAACAAAACCACATAGGTTTTCCTTTAAAGACTCTTAGCTTCATAGCTTAAAAAATTGGACTGTCTAGGTCAATCCCTAGTCAGACCTTCTCCAGTTTTCTTTGGAGAGGAGGCGTCAAAGATTATCTCCGCTTAGTCCAGCTTTAGCTGAGTAAATCATCAATAATACTATCTTCTTCAGTAATCAATAAAACAACTAAAAATATCATTTCCTTATCTCTATTCTCTCACTCTATTAATTCTTGTGTCCTGGTCGCCATGTAAGAGGCGCAGGCTCACACCAACCTTAGCAAGATATTTCCTTTACAAAAAGGTATCTCTTAACATCCTTCCCACATGAAAATTCCTATGATTAAAGGCTGCATCTTCTTACCTAAGATGCAACCTCTTCTGGTGGTAGGGAATGTCAGCCTTGGAGACAGTATGCCTGTCCAAAAGGCTTCAACTCCAAATAAGCCAAATTATTGCCATTTCATTTTCTCTCAAAAGAGTTTCTTATGATTACAAGCAATGTTCATAAGTTAAACTGCTTCTTCCCATAAGATTCACCATCTCTTTCTACCCATGTACAACACGGGAGGTGTGTTATAATTATGTTGTATGCCTGATATTTTCAAGGTTGATGAGTAGTGATTTCTAAGTTTGATCACCAAAATGAATAATATTCAATTTGAAGCTCACCCAATTCTAAAACAGAACTCAGTGAAAATTCTCAACCTCAGGCCAGAACCAACCAGAACCACATCAGATCACCCAGGACCAACAAATCCCTCACTCATAGGAAGTTTTCCCACTCACCAGTGTCATCACAACCTATCAGTAAGTCATTTGCCTAGTTATCTTTTCTCTCTGTTTTCTTCTGGCCTCAGGATTGGTTCTCTGAACCACTCCTCTACTACTCACCTGTTTCTTCTCCTTCTCTAAACTTTCCTCTCTTGGTTTTCTGTGGTTTTCTCCATCAAACAAACCACATAGGTTTCCTCTTAAATATCCTTGTGCACTCTGTGCCTAAAAAATCAGGACTTGGTCTTCAAGAAAGAGCTTTGCTCTGACCAAGACTGTCAGTCTCTATGCTACTAACCAGGTGTTTAAGAGCACTGGTTGTGCTATGAGTGATTGATGGTGTGGTGATTTGGTACGTGTAAGGGTTATTTCCTATAATTAATAATTATAAAAGATAATTAGCTTCAAGTATTTAAATCTTGCAAAGCTTTCTTCTCAACCTTTTCAGGGAGGGAAATCCCGTAAGTATACGTGGATTCTTCCTGCTGAGACAGTCAGGGAATATTCTTGAGCTTGTAAGTGGCTAGCACTTACGTGGTTGGGCCTTAATAAGTGTTGGAGGGCAACTAACAACTGGTGGTAGTAGATCAGATGCGCTTCAAGACTTATATAAGTCACTACAGGTTGATTCAAGCAGACAGTAATTGGTGATGTTGGTAGTGGAGGGTTGATCCAATAGCAAGAACACTAATTAAGTCTGTTGGGATAATTTATAGACTGTCTTGTTGGAGAGTTATAATAATATCTGTTGGCTGAATGCGCTTTCTGGGTGACTGGTGGCTTGGGGGAAATTGCCAGAGGAAGCTGGTACTTAAATATTCTAACAAGACACTCAGGAGCGCCCAAATAACTTCATTAAGGGACCCTTGAGGCGCACTGGAATCAAGATCAACAATGTTAATCCTTTGGATTATTCCAAGGTTAATATTAACAGATCAATGATGTTAATTTACTTTAAATTAAAGTACACATCATTGATGCTGTTAAAGTTAACAAATTAATTGTTATCTCCTTCCAGATAGCGCTCAAAATGAATGATAGTAATTAAATTTTAATTAATACACATCTTTTGATGGGAATAAGATTGATAATAAATTATTAACTCCTTCCTGGTGACGCCTCATTATTGAATACAGATCAAATGATGGGCTTAAGATTTAAATAATTAATTATTATTAATTATAATAATTATAATAATTATAAGCATATTTGAGGCGCATATTTTTTAAGTTAAGTTATTTTATGTTATATTTTACGGCTAGAATAGTAAATAATATAATGTAAAATAAAATATAAAATAATATGACAAAATGTGCGTAGACAGAACAAAACCTGGAAAAACTAAACAGAACCTTTTGGGGTCAGACAAAACTAGGCAAAACCTATTATAATAATTTATAATTAAGTTGTTAAAGTTATTAGAGTTCTAGTACTGTCTTAGTTATGTAATTTACTTATTGAGTTACGTGTATTATATTAATTGTACTGTGTTTATTCTTATAAGATACAGTACAATTAATATAGTATTAAATATTAATATTTAGCAACTTATTACATAATTTAACAACATTAATTATGTAATATTATCTTGTAATTACTTGGGAAATATCAGGTATGTTGATATGGTATGTCAGGTATGCTGATATTACCTCTGTAGTTGACAAAGACCCTCTGTTGATTATATCCAGAGGAGGCTGTCACTCCAGCTAGCTCCTCCTCTTTCTGAGTTGAGTCTCCTCTTCTAGAGTTGAGTAAGAGCAGCTCCTCCTCTTTTGATTAGAGTCTTGAGCCAAAGAGTTTTTCTTTAGCCCTGTATTGCTTGTTCTTTCTTCTCAGAAATACACAGACTTTACAACCAATCTTGTGTCCTGTTGCCACTCTAGAGGCACAGGCTCACACCTGGCAAGGTTCCAACTCCCCTGCCCCGAATCCCTCCAAATAGCTACATCAACCGTTTCAAACATGGTCACATTACCATTAGAATGCCACAGGGTACCTCAAAGCTTTTCTAGGACTTGTCGCCATTGCAAATAGTACAGAAAGTCAACCACACTCTTGATTCCATCAACACTAGTATAAATAACACGCCTGTTCAGTTTCAGGCAGTTAGTTGTTTTCCATCAGGCGATATCAAATTCATCACAGCAAACCAAACCATTGCAAGATGGCTACTCAATTATAAACACCTATGGACCCATCTGGCTGACCCAGTTTTCAGGACACCGGCTGCTACTTTCACAGTTATGATTCACTCAGTCACTGTTGAGTTTGACACAACAAACCCCAATCATCTTGACCTTCTTTCCACTCAGAACAACATTCCCCGCAATTTTATTAACTTGGCATGTTGGCTGGGATTGTCAAACACAGAGGGAATATCAACATACCTGACATTCCCCAAGTAGTTACAATGAAATAATTACATAATTAATATTTTTAAATTATTTAATAAGTTGTTAAAATATTAATATTTAATATTATATTACTTGTACTATACTTCATCAGAACAAAAAAAGTACAATTAATATAATATATGTACCACAATGAGTAAATTACATGACAAGAACATTACTCTTTAAAACATTGATTATAAATTATTATAATAGGTTTTTCCTAGTTTTGTCTGACCTCAAAAGGTTTTGTTTAGTTTTGCCAGGTTTTGTTCTGTCTACGCACATTTTGTCCTATTATTTTATATTTTATTTTACCTTATTCTATTATTATATTTAGCCGTAAAATATAATCCACAGTTTAAAGCTAATTGGATGAACCTTTAACCCAGGCCTTTAAAATTCAATTTGGACTAATCCCCTGGACCCGGCTCAACGAGGGACCTATGGCGATGCCGCCGTAAGTGTCCCTCAAGTGAGCAAGCCCAAGAACCTCCAGCAAAACCTCAGCCAAGTCGACTATTTATAATTTCCTCCGCTATTGTTCCTCATAACGCCGCCGTAATTCTCCACCTCTATTATCGACGAAAAAAGAATAACTTACGTTCGGCCAAGGAACCCTGCCAGTTACCCATTCACTTAGGCCTTCCGGCGAACCAAGCAATAAATCTTCACCAGAAAATACGCCTTCTCATAACTGTACTGATCGTGGACTTGCCAGTGTTCCGCGCTATTGACTTATTGTCACCCTGCATCCACGCTATTGTTTACCCTACTGCCGACGTATCCCTTTCACCACCGATATCAACAAAAAAAGCAATAATTCCAGGTCATCTCAAAAAACCCCTCCCTCTCCGTTTACTTATTCCGTTCTGGGGAAACATTCATGTTATTCAACCTTTGGAATGACCAGATTCATACATTCCCTGCAATGAATTTTTCCCCAAACTGTATCACAAAACTTACCGATTAATGTGGCTTTCCCCCTCTCACCCTGCATTCGACGCATTTGGCATCAAATCTCAACTATTCCTCCATCCCGACGGGCAGATTTTCCCTTTCGTGTCTCCTCATACCGATGGACGTTAGTTTTGAAGTGCAAAACGGTGCAGTTTCTATATTACCTGCACCAAACATTCATCGTAAGTGCCTTACACTCACCCGTCCTCACACAATGCATAGATTCTACTGAGCCCGATTATACTGATATTGAACTCTCAGAATTAACCACTTCCCCTAGCTCTCCTCATTCTGGACTCTCCCGGGGACTACACCATTGGTTGGCTCCCACCCTGCATTGCACATATTTGTAAGTACTTTTCCTCATTCCCCCTTCATCCTCAGGTATTTGACGTAGACTGATTTCTTATTTTTGAGATAATCCACTGAATGGTTCAATCCAGTTCCCTTCATACCATTCACTTCTTCATGGCCGTTCCCTCGACATTTATAATCCACGCGTCTTTGTGGCAGTTCCTCACTACCTTACTCTTCACGCTCAACTCGCATAATCATGGCTGATAAGAATACGAGACTGCGCAACTTTCCCGTTGGCATTTCCTCTTTGGTCCAAGCCACAGATAATGTCAGTTGAGCACAATCATCCCCTGGCTGACGTCTTATTATACATGTACTCAATCCCACACTTACAATCTTACTCTACAGGCGACGTCCAACCTGGCCTCTGGACACCAATACGGGATCTTTACTATCCCTAGCTTCATTTCCTGTGCCGCGTCTACTCCAATTGATTACGAGATGATGCTAATCGCAAACACATCCGCAGCATTTTCTTTGGAACCTGATTACCTCTACTTCGTCTACGGGAAACTATTATGCGGCAACGATGCTTCCCCCCCAGTCATACAATATATTCCTGAGAGTCTCATTCGAGTCTGCAAGGCAAGAGACTTCATTGGAGATCCAACCAACAAGACTGTCGTCCAAAGTTACGGTAACGTCGCACTGATGGAAAGAGAATCGACTCAGACCAATGGAAATGTGGAGAACAATCTCCTTGTCACCATGAACCATGTTGATTGGGACCTGCAGGTTAGCTTTTATCTATTGTCATTAATACACGATAACTAATTATTATACCAAATAGGCACAAGGCCTAAAGCGTTTCCAAGTGAAATACCGGATCCCTGGACGCCGGAATCTAATCAACGCGCAGACTCTTTTCGAACTTGGCCGAGAATTTATCCTCTACGGGAACATCGTTGATTGGGACCACAACCGACATATGCCATTAGTAGAGGTATGTCGCTTTTGCCCTTGACTGCACTTTATCTTCGATGCTAAATCAATAAGCAGGTCATCTCCCTAACCTGGACCAATCCACCTTCGCAAACCCGCGCGACCGTCACTCCTTTGCTGAGCGCAAACAACACCCCAACACGGGCTGGTCGTTGAATGTGTGTGTTTATTTTGTAGTGGGCCGCGACACATACTAACGATCGTTCTCAGATTTCGTTTTGGTCAAGGTGACTCTCCTTCCACCAGCAGGAGTACTGGTACCATTGCGGGTCACATGGACCAGGCCGACACGGGTAATGGTGGGGCTGCTCCCAATCATCAACCGTCGTCGCCACCCAATACCACGGGACGTGCACGAGAGCTACCTCCTGGGCCGGCGATTTCCCCTCCAGATCAAACCGATTCCACCCCGGACACCAATCAGGACCCCGCTGATCCTTCGCCAGCGGCTGGCAGCTCAGACCTCAAGCGCACCGCAAGGCCGGGCAGCGTTGCAGCCAGAAAGCGCAGAAAAGAATAGAGCTCATTTGACATGAATTAGTTCGTCCGTTGAATGATGGTTTATTTTACCCATGTCTTCTTTACTTTTGTACTTACAACAATAAAAGAGATCATATGGGCCCTTGAGCCTTACACTTGCCAATACTATAAGACCTTTCCTTGAAAACCTTATCTATAACTTAAGCCCTTTCGGGCGATGAATCGAATTGCCCTGCAAGCGAATACCGCTTCTTCCGACCATTATTTATTCCAAAGAGAGTCCCGCAATCGAGAAAGATACATGCAGATTAAAAGAGTGACAACAAAGATTGAGTGCGGATGCAAGGGGAGGTCCGGGGGATTAACGACAAGAACACAATTGCTCCTGCAATGATCGGAAGATGTAACATGCTACATAGCTGGGATCAGTTGGACCCAACTACTGTGAGCAAGTCGCGGGCCCAGGTCCAATGTTCACGAACACGCCACTCGCAATTTTACACGTCAGAGCGGGGCTCGCATCTGGCGGCGACTGGACTATTGGGCAGTGTGTTGCCTTTGGGTCACGCTCAGCTCCAACCCGCACAAATCGCCGATGGCTACATCAGGTTGGTGTTACATTAAGCTCAACCCCGCCACGCATACCAAGCCGCCCAGGCAGGGGCAGGTATCCTGTGTCCGTTAGCGCAAATATTTCCCTATTCTTGCAAGGACGTGCCCGCTGAATGACCGTAATGCCGAGCTGAACAGGCAGCGGCCCCGAGTCCCGCCAAAGTTTCACGGGCCAGTGCTGCAGAAATTCTTTTAGTCGACCTCGCCTTAATCTACGCGTTTAAGACTAAAAATATTCAAGATTACACTAAGTTCACACCTTTTCTTTAGAAGTAGCATGACTAAATTGCTTCATATGTTGGTTTAGACAAAGGCTTGAAAGGTTGTATTATGTTTCCCGGTTTTCTTAAGAGGGTCACCCAAGTCCGAGCAAAATTCCCTTAAGCGCTTACAAAGCCATAGAATGCGTGAGGGTCCCTGTGGGACCAAAACAGTTGGGGTTTTGACTTACGTCAGCGACATCCGCAAAATATACTCGTCCGCTAACGCACCTCTGTTTTGAGTGACGGCACAGGACCAAGTTCTTGGACACATCCATTCACAGTGACGTAATTTTTCGCAGGCTCAATCCATCCAAGATGAATCTCCAAGTCGAACAAGGACCGGCCATTATTAAAGCAGAGGAAGCGTTTGAACCGTTTATCAAGGCCAGGGTCGGGTTCTATCGACCATTTGATCTCGGCCTTTGCGAACACCCCTGTATCCACTGCCACGGCCTCCACTGGAAATCAGAACTCACCTTGGCTGATTTGAAACGT
Organism: Puccinia novopanici; assembly: GCA_004348175.1. NCBI lineage: Eukaryota > Fungi > Basidiomycota > Pucciniomycetes > Pucciniales > Pucciniaceae > Puccinia > Puccinia novopanici. The sequence continues at coordinate 8,903 of SMGU01002409.1, read as the reverse complement.
AACCGGCACGCATACTCAACTTGCTGCCACAAGGGTCAAGTCACGTTACCCCTCGAAGAGACACGGGCTCTGCCCTACCCTCAATGGTATTGGGATTTGTTCACACTACAGGACGCGAGTATGTTCATTTTCTATTCTAAGCCTCCCTTTGGCATCAGCCTTTAATGCAGACTTCAAAAGATTCCTAACACATTGCTTCTTGAGCAGCTTCCAAGAGATTCCAACAAGCCATTCGAAAATACAACAACGCGCTGTCCTTCACGTCTGTTGGGTGCAACTATATTCCGCCAACTTCGAACGCGCGCGGCGCCCCGGTGTTCACGATTTCCGGCCATATGACCCATAGGATCGGAGACATTGTTCCGGAATGTGGACAAAGCCCCGCATTTTCTCAAATCTTCGCTGTCGGAGGGGGCGATGACCGTGAAGCCGAAATAAGACTAACTGCCGCGATGGGAGCTCGGTCAACGAACGTCAAACGACTCGCGATCAGCCTAGAAATTATGAAAAAGCTTCAGGATCTCTTGTATGCTGTGAATCCTTATGCTCAAATATACAAACGAGCAGGTGATTTAATCCGGGCGGGACAAAACGTCAAGTTAGCGCTGAAAACAATGCAAAACTCAAGCAACAATCCCAACGTTTACAATAAGCCTAATCCCCACGAGGTCGGAATGATTATCGAAGGATCGGGATCTATTGAAAACCCACAACACATTCTCCTCCGCCCCCGATCTGGAGGAATACAAGTCATCAGCGACATGCATTCGGGTTATTTTCCTCTACGATACCCAATACTTTTTATATTTGGCTCACAACAATGGGAGCCAACATTCAGGCGCATGGACACTAACAGTGAGTAACCTATTGAAAATCATAAGTAATTTGGCCGGGGACTTAATTCGTATATCCATTAGATCGGAGAATTTCCCAGTTGGCATGGTTTGCATACATGCTGTTCAAGCAGGTCAACCGATTTTCACCCATACTTCTCGGTCGTCTGTTGCATCAAGAAATTGTTGTTGACATGTACGTTTGCGTCAAACGATCGCACCTAAATTTCATTTGATTCAACCAAGAAAAGTTGAGAATAGATCAATATCACAGATTGGTCGAGTCCTTCGGCGAAAACTTTGACACATCAGGCCAAAAAGTTGTATTACCCTTGACGTTCATTGGCGGGCCAAGAGCAATGACGCAATTATATCAAGATGCCATGAGCTTGGTCCGCGAATACGGCTCTCCCAGCATCTTCCTGACGATGACGGAAAACCCGAATTGGATTGAGATTATTCGCGAAATTCCTGATGGAGATCAAGCGATCAACCACCCCACCATAGTGGCGAGAGTATTTTATTTGAAGTTGAAGGAACTCTTGTTTCAAGTTCTGAAACTCAACCGCCTGGGTCGCGTGGTCTCATATGTTTACACGATCGAGTTCCAGAAGCGGGGATTCCCGCACGTCCACATGATCCTAACTCTCGACCCAGCGGATCAGCCAAAAACCACGCAGGATGTGGACTTACTGGTCTCAGCGGAGATCCCAGATCCCAATCTCAAACCAGACCTTTACAACGTTGTCAAAGTGTCCATGTTACATGGCCCATGCGAGGGAAGACCATGTTCTATAAAAGGAAATTGCAAATACAGGTATCCAAAACCTTTCCAAGATGAAACCTCTTTCGTAGAAGGATCGTATCCTGCTTACCGCAGGAGGAATGACGGCAGATCGATCACTAAAGGCAAAACCACCTTTTCTAACCAGCACGTCGTTCCCCATAACAAGTTCCTGTCAATATTCTTCAATTGTCACATCAACGTCGAAGTCGCAGTGGGAATCGAAGCTATTAAGTATTTATACAAGTATATCACCAAAGGGCATGACCGCAGTTTCCTCCAGCTTCATAACAACGACGAGACGGCAGCTTTTATCGACGCACGTTATGTGGGCGCCCCTGAAGGTGAGTAATTGCATGGCCGATATTGAAGGCTCTAGCTAATGATTTCTGTAGCCTGCTGGCGCCTGTTCCAGTACCCATTGTCCGATAGATCTCCTGCAGTTCAACGCTTAGCGATTCACGGATCCGGTAGTCAGCAACTCTCTTATAACAATGGAAAAGGAACAATTGAAACCACAAGCGCCGGTTGTCCGCCTAACTCCACATTGACGGACTATTTCCGCTTGGTCGAGGAGAATGCGATGGGGTTGTGGAAATCGGCAAGGGATTGCAGCTATACCGAGATAGTCAACAACTTCTGGTGGGACGACTCAAGCTCTCGCTGGCGCCCTCGGGAGAAACCGCTGCAAACTGTGGGACGGATGCACTTTGCATCAATTCACCAAGGGGAAAGGTATTACATTAGGCTTCTGCTTGCCAATAGAAAGGGGATCTCTTCTTTTGAAGCTCTGCGTACGATAGATGGCCATCTTCACTCAACTTTCCAAGAAGCTGCAGATGCCCTCGGGCTCCTTGTTAACGACAGGCAACATGATCTTAGCATTCATGAAGCATTGCTCTTCAAAACAGGCCATGAGCTCCGTCTCATGTTTGGGCTCATCTTGGTTTATAGCCCTCCTGCTGACCCGAATGCCTTACTGGAAAAGCACATATTGAATTTATCGGACGACGTTGAGCATATGATGAAGCATAGGTACAACCTAGACTTTCCATCCCCGACTGACGTAAAAACCTTTACCTTGGAACTTTTATCTGACCTCGTGGGGCAAATGGGACAAACATTGGAGAATGTGGGCCTCAAGCGGGCACCAGATCAGATACATAGGTTTCGTCAATTACTACAATCTTCTGGTCCGAATGGAATTTCTTCAACCCTGTTGGGTACCAAAGCGAGGATCAGTGCATTTAACTTGGTCCAGAGATCGTGTTTTGATACAATCCTAGCGAGCCTGAACGATGACACTTTACCCCGAATTTTTTACCTAGATGGGCCCGGTGGGACGGGCAAAACCTATTTGCTAAACGTTCTGATAGACTTAGTCTCCGCTCGTGGGGATTCACCTACGGTTGTCGCATCCACGGGAGTAGCGGCTTTGCTCTTGAATCACGGACAGACAGCTCACTCCGCGTTTCAAATACCACTAGCTCTCCACCCTTCCAATGAATGTTTGATATCGCCTTTTTCCAAACGAGGAAAGTGGTTATTGTCATCTCGATTCATTGTTTGGGACGAAATTGTCACAATGCACAAGTTTGCTATTGAAGCCGTCGATCGTGCGCTTCAGAAACTAACGGGAATTCGGGAGCCTTTCGGCGGAAAAATCGTACTCTTAGCCGGGGATTTTCGCCAAATGTTGCCTGTTGTACCCGTTGATGCGTTCCCATCGACCAGGAACGCTACTTTAAAATCGTCGTATATTTGGGACTTGGTTCACAAGCTCAGACTAGAAGGGAACATGCGATTGAGGCAAGATATTGGTGGCCAGAACTTCGCCAAAGTTCAACGATTTGGCCAGGAGCTATTGGACTTGGGTGAGGGACGCCTCCAAGCCAAAGAAATAGAAAGAGTATCACTCTCAATGATTAAGGTCTCATGCGAGGAAAACACCGCTAGCCTAATGTCGCAGGCAATGTCAGATGTGTACGGTGGTCTGCGATCTAAGCTGGAACGAGGGGGATTAGAATATATCGATTATTTGCGTGAACGTGCAATATTAACCCCTTTCAATGCGGATGCGGCGAAAATCAACCGGATTATGGTAAAACGCTTGGTTGGGGACTCAATGGAATCAGTTTCAGTGGATACCCCGGATGAGCTACGAATCGATTCCCTTCCGGCCGAGAGCCTTAATCAATTGAACTTTCCCGGCTTCCCCGCGCACAAGATTACTATCAAGCTCGGGATGCCTGTAATGTTACTCCGGAACTTGAATATATTCGAGGGCCTTTCAAATGGAACAAGGATGGTGATTACAAGATTTTCTAATCGCGCCATTGTTGCAAGGGTGATGACAGGCAAGTTCATGAACAAGGAAGTGGTCTTTCCGAAAATTTTACTTCACTTTGAAGGTGAATCTCAGGCCAAAATCTCTTTCTATAGATACCAGTTCCCGATTACTACATGTTTTTCTATGACCATAAATAAGAGCCAGGGGCAAACGCTTGGAAAAGTAGCTGTATATCTAAATTCTCCTTGTTTTAGCCACGGTCAACTATATGTGGCACTGTCTCGGGTCACAAACCCCAACAACCTTAATGTCTTTTCTCCACGTAAAGATGTATTTATAGTCAATGTGGTTTATCACAATATATTCAATTCAGATTAATGGTTGTAAGAACATTATCGCGCTTTAAGCACATATTTTAGGCCTGCGGTTATCCTAACGGATTTGAATTAAATTTATATTTTCGTACATCTTTTAAGTGATGATTCTGACCTTTATCTTCTCCCCGTAGATTGGTGCTCTACAGGTAGCCATGCATGTTACAACGGCTGTCCCGCCGGTTGTAGTCTTGCGTTCCCAAAACAATTGGGACATGGGATCATTGCCATTAGAGACGGTTATCCAACTTATTTTGGAAATGTCAAGGCTGAATTTGGGCTCATGGTATCGCTCAGGTAGTTGAATGTCATCTCGCAATGTAGTTTGTATAGTGTTTGGACTTAACTTAAGCCGTCTGAGGGGTGCTTAGGATCTTGTGGATAAATGCACCTAGATCTTGTCCGTGGTCTAGCCATTAGAATAGGCTAAGAATTTTTAGTGTGCGAAGACTGCAAGGGACAAGACAATTTTCCCAGTACCCCTGGTATCAAGTGATATGTCCTGATGACAGGGCGGCAGTTGAAAAACATTTGGCGTGTCCGGATCTGTAATTATTGAATCAGGAAGACATATCAAGGCAGGTTGCGTCTAGCACTTTGAATTTGTTCAAATCGTATTGTGTAAGCAATCAGTCTTATTTTTGGCGCCCAGTTTACTCATAAGCTTCTCTTTCCATGTGCAGTCAAAATACGAGTCACCAACTATGGAAGAAGACACATCCGTAGATCGTTACCTCACAGCTCAGTTAATCATCCTCCGCTTTCGGCGGGAAATAAAGCGACTTAAGGATCGCTTAGATGAAGTAAGCGACTGCTTTGTTCGGAATTGTCTCATATTGGACCCAAGTCTCAATGATAAACGCCACTTATAGTTAGATAGCATGCCGGAGGGAGAGGGAGACTTTTGCGTAAACCATCAGAAAAAAGCCCTCAACGTCGAAATCGGAATCTGCTCTAATTGGATAAGACAGGTTGAAGTTTTAAGTGCTCAGGCTTAATGAGGAAGACCTAGGGCCTCAATTGCCCAGGGCGTCACTACTCAATTGTATACTTCCGGTCTTATAAAATTGTTGCACCTTGAATAAAATCCATATCCGGTGAAGTATTCCTTAGAAGTAATTGGATACGCCGCGTTTAAACTTCTGTTAGGACTTGGTCAGACTTGGGAAATTGCCTTTTCAAGCTACATTCTGATTCGGGGTCATGTTGATTGTAATCAGTATAAAAGGCTTAAGGACCTTTTCAAACGAGCATTGAAATTAATCTGTAGCTATTCTCATCCTGTAACTTTATCTGTCTAAGGAGCGATTCAAGTGGAGGAAAGGAAAATGTTAACAATCGAATCGGTTGCGAAGATTGCGAGAGGCCAACCCGTTCTATGTGGACTCAAGTTCGAGATACAAGGAGTACGCGCGTGGACCCTTATTCGCAACAGGCTATCTCTGTACAATGGGTTTAAGTTGACTCTGGAAACGAGTTGTCCTCGAGAAGATGAAAGCGACGCACGACCTTGGCTTGTGTTCAATGGACAACTGGATTTGAATTTCAGCGGAGGGAACCACCGGGTTTTATGTCAATCTGCGAAGTATCTAGCCTTAAAGAAGGCCAAGGAACATGCGAAAAAGGGACCCACGATCAGGGGGGAAGTTATAATCATTAGTTGTGGTTCAGTTACGACGGTGCAGGTGGACGAGCCCGGCCAGGTACTTAGTTAAACTCTTGTGAGCGGACAAAAACAAACTAACATTGGTGCTCGGGGTTTCTCTTTAGGGCACTATAAGCTGTTATACATAGCCAGCGACACTGTTCTTAGATTTGAACTTGGAACCAGGTGAACACGTCTGGATAAAGGGTATCTTTTTGGGAGAAGTAAGCTCGGGTCTCGGAATTGAAGTAAGCTTATTCCTGCTCCTATGAGTGCAACCGCTGACAAAAATGCTTGATTAGGTGGACTTCGTGGAGCGCATGGGCTAGGTTGGGATTGAAGATTACGCGCACATAAGGTGAACATAATCCAGTTAGATTCGCGATCATAACCTCCATAAAAGCTCCTTGCAGTTCCAATTCGCCCTTCGTCGTACTTGAATTAAATCAGTTTGTAAACCCTTTAATTTCAAAACAAGCCATTTTTTAATTGGTATCACAGAGGAAAATAAAAATTGGGTCAAAAATGTGATAAAATTTGTAGGACAAGACTTGGGAACAGGATTTAGGAATCAGGCCTAAGGTTACTGACCAGGGGCCCCGGCGGCGCAGCCGCCGTTTGGATTTAACCCAGACCAACCTAGCTTGTCAGAAAGTCAAGCTAGCGGATAGTAACAGGGATTAGGGCAAATTCGATGCAACATCTGTTTGAAGTTGAGATGGATCGAAGAAATAGAAGATGTATACCAAGCGACAGGATGATCGATTTTCAAGAGAATCAGTCAGGGACTTGTAATCTAACTTTTCAAGGTGATGTCCGTTGGTTGGCCAATGGACATGACCGGTGCAGATCAGACAAAGGGCGTCAGTGCCAATCAAAAGAGGAATGATCAAGTCCGAGTGCTAATATGGGTCACCAGGTTGTGCTGTGAGAGGGTCGAACTCGAAACCTACTCCGAGTCCTAGCGTAAAAAGGCCCGCAAGCACAGAATAAAGCTATGCAGGTTTTCATTGATTGACACTGAACTACATTGGGGCTTGAACTTGCTATATTCCGGCGGCGTAGCCGCCGTTGAACTCTAGTATAAAATAACTTAACTTACAAAATATGTGTCTCAAATATGCTTATAAATATTATAATTGATAACAATTAATTATTTAAAGCATAAGCCCATCATTTGATCTGTATCCCATAATGAGGCGTCAACAGGAAGGAGTTAACAAGTTGTTATCAATCTTATTCCCATCAAATTATGTGCATTAATTGGAAGTTACTTAACATCATTAATTTGAGCGCCAACAGGAAGGATATAATAAGTTGTTAAAAACTTTATTCACATCAAAAGATGTGTATTAATTAAAAGTTAACTATCATCATTAATTTTGAGCGCTGCCTGGAAGGAGATAAAAATTGTTTTATTAACTTTAACAGCATCAATGATGTGTAATTTAATTTAAAGTAAATTACCATCATTTATCTGTTAATATTAACCTTGTAAAAATCCAAGGGATTAACATTTGTTGATCTCAATCACAGTGCACCTCAAAGGTCCCACAAGGAAGATATTGGGCGCTCCTGAGTGTCTTGTTAGAATATTTAAGCACCAGCTACGTCTGGTAATTTTCCCCAGCCTCCCAGTCACTCAGAAAAAGCGCATTCAGCCACCAGATATTATTATAACTATCAACAAGACAGTCTATAAATTATCCCAGAAGCCTTATTTATTGTTCTTGCCACTGGATCACGCCTCCACCATCATCCACACTATTTATTGTCTGCTCTGAATACTCCTGTAGTGACTTATACAAGTCTTGAAGTGCATCTGAACCACTACCACCAGTTATTAGTTGCACTCCAACTGTCAACTACAGAGGTAATATCAGCATACCTGACATACCATATCAACATACCTGATATTTCCCAAGTAATTACAAGATAATATTACATAATTGATGTTGTTAAATTATGTAATAAGTTGTTAAATTATTAATATTTAATGTTATATTACTTTTACTGTACCTTATAAGAATAAACACAGTACAATTAAATATAATACACGTAACCCAATAAGTAAATTACATGACTAAGACAGTACTGGAACTCTAATAACTTTAACACCTTTATGATAAATTATTTTAATAGGTTTGGCCTAGTTTTGTATGACTTCAAAAGATTCTGTTTAGTTTTGCCAGGTTTTGTTCTGTCTACGCACATTTGGTCATATTATTTCATATTTTATTTTACATTATTTTATTTATTATTCTAGCCGTAAAATATAACATAAAATAACTTAACTTACAAAATATGCGCCTCAACTATGCTTATAAATATTATAATTAATAATAATTAATTATTTAAACCATAAGTGTCAAGTATACTGGCTCTACTCCACAGAAAGTGGCGTGCCAAGTATAGACAACAACAAAAAAAAGAGGTAATTATAAAATTACCAAAGACAAGATTATCAGTTAAAAAACTGATAATAGACAGAGCAAAACTCTTAAACACTTATATTGAAGTGTAAGAGAAAAGAACAGATTACTACCCTGCTACCAGCTTCCTAATATGGGATGTGAATCCTTCAGAAGGGTTACCTAGACTTTAACACAGGTCTTCCCAATCAACTTATATAATAAGTTATTGAGGATGGAGTATATTATACTAAGATAATAATAAGGAAAAGGCCAGTCCTCCTAATAATAAGAGAAGGGAAATGCCTTTGTAGCTTATAACTTACCTATACTAAATAATAACTGAGGAGGAGTGGTCCCAAATGGGGGGAAATGGCTCTCCTTAAATATTATGAGGCCCTCCCTTGATACCACTAGATGATCTGCTCTGCTCAGGGCTTGGAAGCGGCCACAAGGAGCTAATTTCAACCATGCCAAGGCTTATTGGGTAAATCCTCCTTTTTGGTATTTCAGAAAATATCAATTTTCATGCCATATTTTCATGGTTATCATGTAGGCTGTGTAAA